>JAABKK020013752.1:0-53967 GCA_011634745.2 Catotricha subobsoleta
GCAAAGAACTGAACAAATATTAAATATGAAACTGAACAGAATTTATTTTATTAAAATAAAAATGTTATTACTTAAGCATTAATGTAAATTTGTAATTACTGTTAATGAGATAATGTAATGGTGTTTGTATTTATATATATATATATATACTTATACATCGCAATGAATTTGTATTCAAATTTTTTTCGCTTTTTTTCTTTTAAATTCATTTTGCAAGTATATATATTTGAACGTCATACGGTATGATAAGTACTTATATAATATATCAGTCAATGTCGGGGTCAATGTTTATGATTTCAATTCTCATAATGTTATAATAATTACGGTTCCCGACTTATGTTATTTAATGTGCTAAGAAATATTTCAGTTGACTGACTATTTATTTTACAACACATTAATATTGCAGTAATTCTTAAATGTTGGAATAAATAATTGTAGTTTAATTTTTTAATTATTAAATTAAAATTATTGTCTAATCAGATGTAAAATGATAGCTTTCTCATTTATAATTTGATGTTAAATTTTAGCAAATACTTACATTCGGATATGTATGCATGTCTATTTAACCCCGCAAATAAGTTCAATAGATTGTTTATAATGTACTTACGAGCTCTAAGCTTGTAATATTACAAATGTAATGTAATATATGTGTAATATATTACAAACAAATATATTCAACAATAAAAATCACTCAAATGGAAAAAAAATAAAGTTTTCAGCGTTATATAATGTATTAAACATATTAAAAGGTACTCCGGAGTATTTTGAAAGTGCATCTGTGATAAATATACTTTTTTTATGACCAATAGCCTATATATAAAACTACAAATAGCCTATATATAAAACTACAAATACCGGTAATAATATTGGGGACGATAACACTCAACACATCAATTGAACAGTTTCAATTCAGTATGCTTAATACTCGCCTCTACTTTCCTTCTTTGAATTCAAATGAAACCCATTACTATAAAGTCCATTATATACGTTAGACAATATCAGCTGAACTAAAGTTTAATATGGACCATACATAAGTTTCTAACATCAATTTTATCAGAGACAGCGAGACATTTAACACGTTTATTGTATATTCTCAATAATATTGCGGTGCTAGAAAATAATTATGTGTGGAGTAAACTAAATGTACTGAATCTTATTGACAAAAATAATCCAATTTTTTTTTTTTTTTTTCATTTCTATAAAAAATCATTGTTGAAATATGGAAAAGATTAAAAATCTATGTCGATGGAAAATAATTCTAAAAAAAGGAAGTTTAAGTGGAAATATTCAATATTGCAACATCCAGCATTGTTCTTTCATTTTTGTCATACACCGACTCCCGTATAACCTGACGATACACCTATACTCTTAGTATAGAGCGCCGATATCGAACTAATATCGGATCTGTAAATCGATATCACGTCTTTATATCGTTATATGATCGATATCGGCGCCCTATCTTAAGATTATAGGTGTATCGTTAGTTTATACTGACGGTAATATATACATATATTGATGTAACATTACAAAATAATAAATTTCATTTAATTCTAGAGCCTTAAATGTACCAAAAACTCATTAGAAATTTTAGTTCCAGGGATAGTTTCTAGGCATAATAGGCATAATATTTGTTGTCAATGATAATATGGTAATAAAAAAAAAATTATAGCACTTAAGTTATTCGTAGCCCAATTCTTGGTTATTCAGATGGTTTTTGGAGGTTTTAATGCTTCCAATTTGAGACAAATTATTGATGATCAATTGAGAGGAAGCAACGTGAATCTAAACAAAATTATTTAATTTAATCATAATTTTAATTTTTCTTGTTTTTCCAATTGAACATTTATGTATTTCTTTCAATGTTTTCAATTTACGTCATGCAAATCTTTCGATAATTTTATAAGAATAAGAATAAAACATAGTTTATTTTGAATTATAGATGTAATGCATCTAATTTTTATCGAAATAATGTAAAAATAATAATTGTTCATCGAATGAAACGTTATGCAATAAATAATCTATGAATAAATAAACATAAAATGTGTGTCAATTTCAATTTATTTTCATACTATCTAATATTGATATTGTTGTATAAAATTAACGTTTATGCTAATAATATAAAAAATGTCGAAATTAATTTTCAAATGATTCTTAATAATTTTGATTACCTAATAACTCGCAAAATATGTTTTGTATGGAAATTCCGATGTGAGAAAAAAAATGATATCTTGCATGGTATGCAGCAACTGAACTGGACAATTAATCAAAGATATCCATTTAAATTAACTAGCGCAATATACTCGTACCGTACTGCACCGATTTAAAATTAGGAAAAATTGAAAAATAAAAGATGTTGAAAGACTAAAATTTAATTTATAAATACATAATGGCATGTGTACTGTTCATTTGAAGTTAATTTTGACTTTTGGCTTTTGAGTCACTATAAATTTGAGTTTTTTTTTTCTTTTTATTTAGTTTTGCATGAATAAATAAATAAATAATATGCTGATATATTTGGAATTTATGCAATACGTTATCTGTTATTTAATTATATTCAAGGAAAACTCCTTTCATAAAGATTAACTGTCCAACACTCGAATCTAAAATGCCTCTTTTTTTTTTTACTATGAATGTACAAAATATATTGATTGCAAAAATACTAGTTTTCTATACAAGTTATTAGAATTTATCAAACATTGAATTAATATAAGCTCGATGTTGTCTTAAATTCGGCAATCTACGACAAGTTCCGGTTAAATGTATATCTCCATTTATTATCATAATGAAAGTGTTTTGTTCTTTTTATAAAAAAATATTAATTTTAATATTTTTTGCGTTGGAATTATTTTTTGACGGCGTTTAATATTGTTTTGTAGTAAATAATATGTTCTTATGTGACGTATATGAAATATTTTATGGTTGTAATATAATCTGGACTCTTTTTTGTTGGAAATTTTATATATTTAGTTATTTTTATAAATAAAATAATTTCTATTTGCTAATATTTTTGATTTTTTTTTAAAATGTGTTGGTTTTGACATGCGTCTAAATTAAAACCAGTTACGTCAAAGCCGGAATCAACACAAATTTTATACATTTGTTATTGTAAACAGTTATATTATAAACTTTTACGTACATTTATTCCTTTATTAGTTCAGAAATTATGAATATGAAATTATATTGAAAGACTTTATTTATATATATATATTTATATGTAAGTATAACTATAATTAATTATTTTATTTTTTGATGGAAATTCTATCATGTCAGCAGAGCAATTGCAATAATTAAATATATACCATTTTGTTCGCCATATTCAATAATGATTATATATATAGTGTTCATTCGTTTTCAATCTTTTAAATTTTTAAATATAAGATATCTGTGATGTTACGTTAACCTGATTTCAAATGTTATTTTTATGTTTAAAGGTTAAAAGAAATGTATTTTCGGAAAATGAAGTAATGGTTCTTATTTCGCAATTAAAATTTGTAGAATCTCATATTAAAAGAATTTTTTTTCTATAGTGCGCAACTTATTAACTGCAAATTGTGAAACGATATAAATCATACACATTATATAAATACATAAATGAAAAACATGAGAAATATTGAACGGGATACAGAAAAACGTAAAGAATAAAATTAATCACATATTGATGTTATGAAGTTCGGATGATGATGGAGGTGTCAAAATAAAAGTCTTAGTAAATTGACAGCTGTTTAAACAAAATAGAAAGTTATTTGTTATACTTATGCATAAAAAGCCATTTAAAGAGTTTTTTCCTTCTCTTTTTGCACCGGTCCTTTCAAATTCAATTGTAATATATTTTATTTATAACTCTGTGTTACCAAAATAATAAAATTTCCTCTTGAAGGCCAAAAACACAATAAAATAAATAAATTTATATGACTTTGTAATGACGTCAGCAAAGAAGTGAATTTAAATATTTGCAGTTTGCGAATGAAATTTATATTAACGATTTGTAAACAAAAAATTATACAATATAACTAGTCGAAATTAAGTGCATTTTTTGATGGTCTGTCAGAAGACTCAGTGTTGTTCAGTGTTGTTCAGTGTGTCTTCAATTATTTTATTCAATTCTTTTTTAATGGTCAATGGGTTGATTATGCTTTAAAAGATATTATTTATTTCATTAAAATAAGCGTGAACTTTATTTAAATAATGTTGGATTATAAAATATGTAATATTAGCACTCGGTTTTTTCTTCTTTTTTTTTTTTCATTATTATTGTTATTATTATTAAAGGAAATGAGCTATTCAATTTAATTTCTATCAAATTTTGTAAATGCGTTCACTCGAATAATACAAAACTTCTAAGTCACCGGTTTTAAATTTATTTTTAATAATATAGAAAATTTCCGTTCCAAAATCGAACACAATAATGGTCATCGCAAAATCAATTATTTCTCCCAATTTATATTATTATTTATCTAATATTAAGAAAAAAAAAAATTAAAAATAAATGAAAATTTAAAAGAATTAATAACAGTATAATGTCCTAGATCAAGGTAAAATAAATTAATTATTTCAGGCCAACAGAAATATAAATAAAAATTCAGCAAATCACACAAAAATAAAAAAAATAATATAAATAAAATGTTTTGTGTTTTGTTTTCATATTTTTATAAAATATTTTAAAATGACATGCGAAAAAAATACCATCTTAAGTTGCCGCAATATTATGTAACTATTTTTATTTTGTATTTCTACTTGTTTATTAAAAATTCTATACAAATGAAGGTAGAAAGGTAAATTGCAAGCGTTAGTTAGTTACAAGTTTTATCTACTGTTTTGTGCCTATGTGTATTCGGTATGTCCATTGCATGTATTAAGGTGGTTTTAAACGTAATCAGTTAAATGGTAGGTACAAATTAATAATAAATAAATATAAAAAAAAAAATATATGTATACAAATACATAATACTTTAGGCCATAGCTCGGAACCAGATTATATAACGAGCTGATAGAAAGAACATTGTCTCATATCATATTGTGAGCTTGAAGTGTACACATTTATTAACTCTACTTGAAATACAAATAATTTACGAGTGCTTAAGTTCTAGAATTAAAAACAGTTGGACTTTTTTTTAAAAAAAAAAAGAAAGAGAAAAAAATCTTTGCTGAATTTTGTTAATTAATATCAGAATTTTTTTTTAGAAGTACGAATAATAAAATGATATTTATTATGAATAGTGTTTTAGTTCTTGTTGGACTTTTTGGATTTTGTATGGGAGCCGAATATATGGAAACCAAAGGCAAGTGAAAGTTGTGTATTTTATGTTGTTGTTGTTGTTATTGTTTTTTTTTTCTTTTTTTATGAAGAAAAATTTAAACTATGTCAATTTGGTTAAAAACACAATGTTAATTGCTTTCTTATTTTAATTATTAGTTAATAAATCGATATAAATTTCCATTTTTAATTAATTATTATAATAAAAATGGTAATAACATCTTATAAATATTTAAAGTTTAATATATTGTGCAAATTTGCAATACTTGATTGATACTGGTTTTACTTTTCAATAAAGTTTTATGCGTTTCTTGGTATTTGTTATTAAGCAATTTTTCAAAAAAAAAAAAAAAATTATAAATAAAAAATGATCGGTGAATGGTTCAGTTTTGTTTTTGCTTTTCTGTATTTTATCAAATGTTATATTGGTTTCAATATAAGTACCGTTTCTATAAATGTTTTAGACTGAGAATTCATTTATAAAGTTGATGAGGTTAATATATAATGCTGTTTAGTGCTTATGAAGACAAATGAAAATGCTGTTTACCGTGAAGCATTTGGCTAAATGGAATTCTTTTCGGTATTTAATTAAAATGAAAATGTGATGTTTTAATTGTATATAATTCAAAATGTAATAGGAATTTATAAGAAACTATGATTTTTATAATTTGTTTACAATATTGTTATTGTTGTTTACCAAACACGTTTTAAGAATTATTGATCTGCATTTTAAACACTTGAATTAATAATTTGATGATTCTAGTTTGAATTTAAAATCCTTAAACTCAGTTTTTTTTATGGTCATTAAACTATTTACATTCGAATATATATAAATATTTCTCTTTGACAATATGTATTGCAAAATTCAAATTGACAAAACAAAAAAAAAAAAAAAATTTATCTTTCACTTCGGCTATTATTAACAATGTAATAAATCCGTGTAATCTTAATTTGCAAACAAATCAATAGGAAAAAAATACAATAATAATGATAGTAAAATTATGTTTCTACACGTAAAGTTATTTAAATTTAATTTATAAAATATTAATAATTGAATAGCGTGATAATTGTTCGCTTGCATTTTAATTACCTATTGATAGATTTCAATTTATACAATGAAAGTAATAAAAAAAATAAACTTTATAAAAAAAAAATATCTACGTAAATTCAAAGCTAATCGACTGATATTAATTAAAATGTATTGAAAAAACTAATAAATTTAATAAAATTAAGTGGCAATTACAATGTATTTTTCTTAGACACATTTTTTTTTATTTAAACAACATTTTATTGTTTATAAAAAAAATATATATATCTGACTGAACATTTAATAGGATTATATACGAATCTATATTACATTTTGTGGTTTAAAATTATATATAGAAACATTTTATAGATTTTATTGGATAAAATAAATGCATTTAATTATATGACCAATAAAATTATATTATTAATAATTGGAGTAGCGACAAAATGTATTGTTTTTATATATTTTTATTTGGGATAAAAAATAATAATAATAAAGACTATTGTTCTAAGATATCAGATTATTAATTATTAATTATTTGTTTTTTACAATTTTAGTTTAAAAATGTAATATAACGGTTTATCAAAATCTCTACTACACTGATAAAACGATATAGTGGCGGCAACTATATGTCGTGTCAACTATTGTCAACTAATAGTTGCTGCCACTATGTATCTCACACTCCATACAAGATAAAAAAAGAAAAAAATAGTTAACAAGACATTAGTTGCTGCCACTTTACTTCCCCATTATTATTTTTACGACGTTTCGAAATAATCTACTTGGGTTACATATGGTCGTGGTATTCATTACTATAGTTAGTAGATATTTTTGATCAAGTTCTTTCTACTAAATAAAAAGCGAGAATATTTCAAACTGTTTTGTTATAACTTGTATGTCGAAACTTAATCTAAGTCAACTAACTAATATAATAAATACCGAGGAATACTCCTCTAATTGTTTATTTTTTTTACAAAATTTCGTATTTCTGTTAGAACATTTGAATTATTTAAATTTGATCCCATTCGTATAATTTAAAGTATAAAAATCCAAAAAGAAAAATTAGCAAACAATACGTGTTCACGTTCATTTTATGTTCAATATTATTTCATTCTCTACATAAAAAAAATATATCTAATAAATTGTTACGCAAATTGCGATTTAGATTATCTATATGCCAGAATAATTTCGAAAAGACCGATAATTGAGTGCAATTAATGGAATTTTATAAATCGTTAATTATGGACCATAATATTTCCAATGGGCTCGGACGTTACTACCTTATACGTTCTTTTTTCCCCAGAAATTCAGTCCAGAACCATGCCATAGATCTTAATAAAATAAAAATAAAAATAAAAATTCTTTTTTTTAGATGCCTTCATCAAAACATGTCAAATTGATGATCCCGGTTTTGAAGCTTGTTCAACAGAAAGTATTCAAATTCTATTCAAACAATTAGTTAAAGGTATTTCAGATATTTCATTATTTTTGGTTGAAATTTTTTAAAAAAAGTAAAAAAAATAATATATACAAATACATATATATAATCATTTAGGCATCGATGGTTTTGATGCTATAGAAACAATTGATCCGATGAAACTGAATCGAATCAAAATATTCCAAGGTGAAGGCCCAGTAAGTATAAACTCATCATTGTCAAAGGCTGTTGTAACTGGTTTTGCCGAAACTGAAATTGTGTCTAGCAAGTAAGTTAAGCCTTAATTTTGAAATTACCGATAGCAATATTATCTAACAATTATATGGATGTGCTCTTACCGTTTGTGTTTCGATATATATAAATATCTATATAATATCTTAATTTATTTATTTTTCTCAAAACAGAGTCAATCCCATTGATTACAGTTGGGAGACTCAAATTCATTTGCCAAAAATTCGTATAGAAGGCAACTATCATATGCAAGGTAGAATTTTGGTAATTCCATTAAATGGACATGGAAAATGTTGGTTTGAACCAAGTAAGTGATTTAACTTTAATACACAATTAATGGCAATTTACATAATAAATTGAATAAATTTAAGTGAATATCGATAACTGCATAACCATTAAATGTCATTATGACATAATTAAATTAATAATCATCATAACAGTTAGTATCTGTGATTGAAAACCTTTGATAATAAACCAATTAAAATTGTTTTCGATATTGTGTTTAGCGGCGTTCATATATTTGCAATTATCTTTCAGTAATTGCATCTGTACTTACAAATAAGAAACAAAAAGTGCAATTTTCTAAATTGATAAATTGCAGTCTTATTCAAGGTTGTCTGTTTTCCCATTATAGTTATGCATTCGGATAATTCGTTAAACATGTACTTATTTAGTATTTCCTCGTTTCAAGTTTAAGAAAAAATCTTACAATTAAATATTGCTTGTATTTCTATAATGAACTCATCAAATCCATTTATATATAAATGTGCACCGCATTATTGTTATTTTATACATTTATTTAATTATTATTTTTTCTCTATTACACGTGACATTTCCAAAGTCATCTAATTTTCATGTTTTATATTTTTTGCAATGACTAACAATTATAATTTTTATAATTTGTCAATTATCTTCAGTTGAAATTAATTTCTAAGAGTACCTATACCTACTACATCATTAGGTACAGAAGATTTTATTGACAATAAATAAATAAAAATATATCATTGAAATGCACTTTTTTTTAAATATTGTATATGGATCTGAATTTCTTAAAAAGAAACAACAGATTTCTATGACTTGTAAGTATGACTAACAATTTCTATTACTATATATTATTTTTTTTCGTTTCAGAAAATATGAACATTGTTATGCACACAAAAACACATTTATACGAGAAACACGGTCATGTATTTTACAATGTAACAAGCACTAAAATCGACTATACAATAAGCGGATTAAAATTAAAATTAGATAATTTATTTGAAGGTGTTAAGGTTTTAGGTAAACTTTCATTATTTTATGACTTATCAAAAGAAAAAAAAAACATAAATTTTAAAATCATATTTCCTAACACAAATTATTTATTTATTTATTTTTTTTTTTTTTAGAGGAGAGCACAAATGTGTATTTGAATGAAAATTGGCGTCCAGTATCAGATGCATTAAAACCAATTATCGCCAAAACCATTGAAGACATTCTCTTAGGTATATTAAATAAAGTGTTTCATTTTATTCCTGCAGACTATTTGATCTCAGACATTCCACGTCCAAGCCAATTATATGGATAAATTATTTAAAAAAGAAAAAAAAAAAATGTGCAATATTTGGTGACATGCATGTTCATATCCTCTACTCTCCTATTTTTTTTTTATTTTTTTAATTTGCAACATATTAAACGGATTTTACATGAAATCGTTGGGTTGTGAGTTTTAAAGCTTTTTAATATAATCAGTATTGTTAAATATTTTAATAAAATATATTGCATTAAATATAAATAAATTTACCATAAAAACTAAATTTGCATTTTATTTTATTATATTTCTTATTTTTGTTTTTGTTTTTTTTTTATATTTATTTACACGTATACAAAGTACAAATTATATTATCTATTGCGTATTATTTATACATTTGTATTAGATTTAATTATATAATACCCTAATTCAATAAACTTAAACAAGAAGGCTTCAGAAAAAAAAAATTATAATAATAAATAAACAATATATGATTAATATCGTTTTGACTAACTACGTATGGCGCCTATATATTACACATTAGCTTATTTTCGGGTACATAAAGAATCGTTAGTATTGACCAAAATAACATTTTTGCTAAAGAAAGTTTTTATCAATATCTATTAGTTTGTGAGATATTTCTGTTTAGGCGTGTAATACAACAACAATAAAATTGCATGCAATTTTTCGTTTAAATAAAATCATCTCACAAACTAGAAGAAATCGATTAAAACTTTCTTAAACAAAAATATCAGTTGTCAATGTCAAGGCTTAACAATTTTTCTTTTAAACGAATATGATCCGAACTATATGATATATCCTTGATTTAGCGTAGAAAGTTCAGCCTCTGTATAAGCTAATGTATAATATGCACCTATCACAAGTTGTACACAAATTAAAGTTTAATTATTAAATAAAAGGTAATTTTATTTTGGAAAATCAACATGAAAACAAAACTATATTCTAATAAGTTAAATTTAATAAAAATGACTTGTCTTTCAAATTCAATCATGTCATTTGTTTACTTAACCATAAATTTCCAAAAATATCCTTAGTTACAATTTAAATTCTGAACATGTATAAGCCCGGTTGGTTTTAACTTAATTAGCTAGAGGTCGGGAAAAATAAGCTCAATGCCAACGTTACCCACGCACACATAATTTAGCACCGCGATGAAACCTATTTTATTTATAACACCTATGTGTGTTGTTTTTTTTGAGAAGATTTAATTAAAATGTTACGAAGAAAACAAACATATTTGGATATTTATCTTAACAATTTTAATTACAGTGTAATTTCTATAATTAGCTTAAATTAATTTTGAACAATTCTCATAATTAAAATGATTGAGATTTTGTTAATCGCTAAATGTATAAACAGCACTGAATTTTTGAAACATATATTACAATCATTTTGTTTATAAATGTTTTCTGCCTATGTCAATTTAATAACAAACGGAAATATAAATAAAAACGGAAAAAACAAAATGAAAATTTACAAGAATATATATTTTATTATTTCACATAAATCTTTTAAATCTACAACTCATAATAAGAAAGTTTTCGAGAAAAAAAAAAATAACTAATTCAATATAGAGGATAATTCGGGGTATCGCTTTTAATGTTGATTCTGATTTCACAAATAAATTTTGTGGGAAATTTATATCATGCAAATAATATTTTAGTCACCAACCTGCCATAATGGACGTCCAGGCATTTTTAATAGTAATTAATGTATTACTTTTCTATTAAAATTTTCAAGAGAAAATTATTTTTAATTAAATCACTGTTTTTTTTGCTCACTTAAACAACACGTTTAACAACTGAACACTGTAGAAACAAATTCGATTAGAAAAATAAACGGTTAGTAAGTAATATATTTATCCGACTAATAGGGATGAATGATCAAAATGAAATACCTGTTTTTAGGTCAGACCAAAGTTTTATATATAGGCCGTCTTCCGTTTTGTATATATATATATATTTTAACACGTATTACACACACGTTTCATAATTTTCGTATTTTCTTCAGTAAAATTTTATTTATACCTCAGTTTAATATTATACTATATTCTATATTATAGAAGAACATTTAGAAAGATGTTTATAAATTGTATATTGCATACCTCCAACCTACAAACAGCAGTCATCCGAATCGTACCGTATGTTCATTTTTCGTGTTTTTTTTTCTTACTTTTTTTTCTATTTTGTTATTTTTTCTTTATTACGATTTCTTTGTATATATTAATATTACTTTAATATTGCTAAGCATGATTTTCACAATGTTGTTTGGATCTGTTCATTATCAGTAGCGTCGATTTTGAAATTCTTTCCTTATAAAGTAATTGTATTTTGTGCAAGGCGATCAACACCAACTATTTTATTTTGCTTATAATAAAAATCATTTAAAATGTTTGTTCATTTGTATATCATACATAACAGCAGCAACATACAAACATAGCTCTAATATTTTCTAATACTATGTAGGTCAAATAAGTTAACTTTTCTAAATAAATGTCTTTAGTTTATACATAATTAAACAATAATTATTAATATCAGAGCACATCGCCTTCAAATACTACCAGGCAAACAAATTGCATACAAGATTATAAACATTAAAAACCATTCAATTATTTCAAATATTCTGCTGACTGGTTTTTACTCCTGTTCATTTTAATATACGCGATAATTGTGCATACAACCAATTATGGTATTTCAAAAAGAAATTATAATTTTTGGTTCAAAAATATCTTTATTAAACAATTTTAATTTTGTTTTCTAAATAAAATGTTTTTAATTACAAATGCTATTAATAAATTCAAATAACATTAAATAAATTTCATTCTTAAGATGGCTACGTCAATGGATATGATTTTAAATTTTTCCGTCGTCACCACAGTGCAAAATATTATTTTAAATTAAATTACTCATCAAAGAAGATTTCCATTATTTTTCGGTAAATTCAAAAATAGATTATATTCTGAGGTATAAATAAAATGTTCACAAAAAAAAATAAATAAAAAAAAATGGTTAAAAATAAACACGATTGTCATTGTTTAATAACTACATTAAAATGCATAAAATAGTTTATTATACAAATTTACAAAAAAAAAAAAACAAAATTAATATACAACAATAAAATAAGTTAAATGTTTTGTTTATTTTATTAAAAAATATCTTTCAATTGAATATATTTATTTTGGGTATTTACTATATTTACGATTTTCTTTTTTCATTGAATATCATTGTTGAGAAAATTAATTTTGCTCAAGCTTTATATTATTTTCAACAACCGCATCTGCATGTAGCTATTTTTATTACTACTTAAATTAATTCAATTTAAATTTAAAATAATTTCTTTCAACGTTATTTTTTATTATTTAAATTATCTTTCCCACCAATACGATTAACTTAAATTTATAGTTAAATAAAATTCCAATTTCATTTACAAAAAAGTAAAAGAAAATTAAATATTCGTTATTAATAGTATAGATAATAATATAAAGAAAAATTGTATGAAAACTATACTTACGAAAAATTGATATTGTTTTATATAGTTTGCGTAAATATTATTTTCAAATCTAAATTAGGCACCATTTAATTTAATAAACTTACCTGGCAACGAAATATTATTCCCAATTTTCGAATAATTAAAAAAATAAATTAAAAATCATAATATTTTTTTTTTACATTTTTCTAGTGAAATTACTTAAAACTATTTTTAAAATAACAAAATTTAAAATAATAAAAGTGTTTCCATTAAAATTTTGTAAATTATATTAACAATAATATATATAATATACTAGGATGGCATAAATACAATAAAATGTAATAGGTACATCGCATTTTATTCACATTTCTCATGTCTACCTCTACCTATATTTGAATCGCGCGCATTTCTATACATTTCTATATTCACCAGGTATACATGTTACCATAGCGCATAGGTATATTTTGTCTCATATGTATGTTAATGTGATTGTGTAAAGTTGAAAGCATACAAACTCAACTAATAACATCACCGCATCTACATTGAAATTCAGAAAATAACAGAACACTTGACTGTTTTTGAAATGTTGTATACACGAATTAGAATTTTAAAATAAAATTTCAGAAATACTTAGTTCGTTTTAAATTAATTCAAAATAACACCTTAAATCTATATTCTTTAAAATTTATTTAAAAATCAGGTTATTGTTAATATAAAAAAAAAGAAGCGATTGCTCATTTATCTTAAAAGATCTGAAACTAATATAATATGATCTAATTTTTAACTATTTAACGTATACTGACATTTGATTTAAAAAGAAAAAAAAAGAATCTGTTCAAAATTTTCCATACTTAAAAGTTTAGTATTGATCTAAAAATTTCTAACTCTCCTCAATATATGCAACCAATTATTTGAAAAATGTTAATACTTTGGCGTGGAATCTGGGTTATACGTTTCTACTATCTGTACAACCAGGAACACAGCAATACCAAGTAGTTGTTATTGCCAATACATTTATACATAAATTCCTATAAACAAATATTTAAAATAAGTAAAGAAATAACTTAAATATGGAAGAATACTGATTCACAATACAAACGGCGATAAGCATATTTTTAAAATTAATAGAAATAAATCAGGTGTCTGTGGTTAGTATCGGATAATCTGGTAAATATAATTATGTAAATTATAAGCACAATTGTGATTTCAGATCCATAAATTAAACAAAACATTTTTATACCAAGATTTAATATTAAGAACATCGCAATAAAGTATATTACTTGTATAAATCTTTTAACTAAACGTAGGCGATATGTTTCTGTTAATGATAAAAAAAAATTAATTGTAAATATGATCAGAGTATATTAGAACGCATGTGTTAGTAATTCACAATTGCCTTTTAATAAATTATTTATCAAATCTTTTATAGTTATGTGACGATTTGTATTAAGATTAAGTATTTATGTATTAATTATATATTTTTCAATTAAAAGAAGATTTACAAAATATCTTAAAGTAGTCCAAATAGTTTAGTTTAGTTTTATATACGAAAAAATCACTAGCCATGGAAATTTCAAATTCAGCATTATTAAAGTAAAATAAATTGTTTAGAATTATGTAGATATGTACTATTTTTTTTGTAAACTATTATGATGCGATTAATATGATTGAAATTATTTGCCATACATTTATAGTAAATCATATTTCTGAATCATAGGCGTGGTGGTTTGATGATTGTCACGTTAAATATATTGTATATAAAATATCCATCATAGCAACAATCAATATAATTGGATTTAGAAGAAACTCAGTGTATATATGTGATTAAAAATATCATATAAATAGCTACAAACTACAATCCTGATGCTCGCATATTAACAAATAAATTGATTTCATTATTTCTTAGTTATGTAGATAATTTCATTTTAAAATTATTGTTTTCCATCAGTACTTACTTACGTGTTTTTTTTTACAAAATTTAAAAACATTCATTTTCAATAAACAATTAAGCTGTTAATAAGTTTTGCTTATTCTTACTTTTAGTAATATCTTGTCCTGAAGATGGCCTCTAAAAGGTCGAATGTAGAAGCCGGAAATTAAAATAAACAACAAATAATAATACTTTATACTACATTTTATTCCAAACAACACAAAAACCAAGGATTAATCATTAATTTATAATTGCAGCAATAAAAAAATTAACACCATATAGTGTTTTACATAAATTCAAAATTCAATTACCATTTTTTTTTCTTAAGAAGGCAATGTAACTGAAATTCTAAATTAGAGATTACAGG
The DNA here is from genome assembly GCA_011634745.2 of Catotricha subobsoleta. Classification (NCBI taxonomy): domain Eukaryota; kingdom Metazoa; phylum Arthropoda; class Insecta; order Diptera; family Cecidomyiidae; genus Catotricha; species Catotricha subobsoleta. Next base: position 15,247 of record JAABKK020013752.1, read on the forward strand.
AATAAAAAGACCATTCTTAAATAAAATGTACATTTTATTACTAAATGCATTTTATTTCATTTCGATATAATATGAGATAAAAAAAAACAAACTGCGATATCAAAAAAATATCAACCAAATAATTCAAATTAATTTATTTTACTTTTAATCAAAAACATGTTCGCTTTACCGTAGAAATATTTTGGTGAAGGTACGGTAGGTATATTTGATAAAAAAAGGTCATTGGCATGGTTGGTATATGAATAAGGTAGGCAAAAAGATAATAGATACAGCTCTGGTTATATTCTGCATTCCTGGTAAAAACCGAACGAGTCGATGGCTTTTCAACGTATTTCCTATAAAATCGATTATTGGCAATCAGTTTAACCCTTCCATTTAAATTATTTTATTAGTAAATGGAGTTTTGTGTGTATTCGATTTCTTTTTTGCCATTTCTTTTCTATTGAAAACTAATAACATAATATCATATCTTCTAAAAAATAAAAAAAATAAAATTATAATTTAATTAGTTATAGTTATATATTTATCGGAAAGTTTTGCAATTAAGAATTATTTAACATTCATCAATATTTATTAATATGACGCGGCATGCCGTATCACTTAGCTGTGTATAAATATATTATTATTACAATAAATATTCGTATATAAGTAAGTATATATATATATATAAATATATGTATGATTATTGTGAGACTACGGCAAACATAATTTAAAGTTTGTTTATATTTTGTATTATATTTATGAATACCTAGTTAAGTTGTTGTTAGTGTTTCTACTATCACAAAAATTGTTTAAGAATATGATTGAAATAACAAAAGAAAACATACGACAAAAGCAACACCATTCGTAACTAACAAACACTGCAAAATTGCAAATATAAAAACTAAACTATATAAAGCGTCCTCCATTTCCGGTAAACCATTGAAGAATTCTGAAAATTTCGAAATTTTATTAAAAAGAAATGTGGGGAAGTTGCAAAAGCGAAAAGAACAGGCGAACATATTTTTTAAATATATCATATTTGTATATAGAATGATCCGTTAGTTAAATACAGAAAGTATAGAAACAGGTATATTATATATATTATATATGCTTAATATATATCCGATCCGTATAGTATAAACACATTCAATTTACGTAATTGCATTATAAAGAAAAGATATTTTGTTTTAGGATTTAGTTAATATAGACTCGTAACACCCCATTTCCATTACTATAGTTAGTAACCAGCCTATGCATACGGAGTGCGTTTAGACAAACAAAAAGTAACTACAGTAACTATTCTGGTAACTGCTCTAAATGTACGACCGTAGATAGATTTTATTCTAGTAAACATCAAGTAATAATGTTTTTGGTAAGTATAATTTATTTATTAAAATTGAAATAAATATATTATTAAATAAATTTAAATAATAATAGTGTAATAGTTGCGTTACTAAAAATGTTTTTATTATTAATTTAGATTTGGTTACCAGTCTAGTGTAAACGTGGTTACTTAACTATCGTAATGTAAAAGGGGTGTAACGTGTAATAAGTAACTGTCTCGTCACCGCCTCTGGCGAATCTACACAAAGAGACCCACAACAACAACAAAAAACATTACATATATTATATTAGTTCTCAGTACAGATGATATATTCATTATGATTTTGAAATTTGCATCACTTTTAAGAACTTATAGTCTATTCATCAATATATGGTTTAAAATTTTAAAATGATTTTACAATTTTATAAAAATTCTGTTGGACAACACTAACACTGAAGTGATCAAGATTGCAGTTTTAATATATTAAACACGATATATTTTTTATGCGAAAAATGTGATGAAAGAAAAAAGTTACTGTTTTCAGTAAAATATATTTATATACGTAATTTTTGTTTAAAGACAAATAATAAAATTAAATTGTACCTATATTAATGCTAACGAGAATTAGCCATGAAAGTGTGCATAGTGTTCTTGAAAAACTTAAACTGCAGGCCACCAGTAAAAATGCAGATATTTCTTGATGTTAGTTCCAAATAATCTTTAAATAAAAAACGCTTTCAGAATTTATAGATATTCATATTAGGTAAAAAGAAAATCTGTAAATACATATATCGATACGTACAATAAATGGATTTAAACAAAAAAAAAAAAGAAGCTATCAGCAACTTTTTAGATATAGAAAGCAGAAACAATTAGCACCAAAAGTCTCATTTTCAAATTCTTAAATTTCTATGGAAAAAGTTACCAGTTTGAAACAGGTATGCAGAAAAACCAATTAAATAAAAAAGCCACTAACTTGCTGTTTAAATACATACTTTAACCAAATCAATTATGTTTGTAGATTTTAATAACACAAATTATTTCTGACAACATAAAATTTATAGATTTTTATTCAAACCACTTATTTATTAGTATATAGTACTTATACAGTTGTAAAAACTTATTATTTATTATCAGTTCAATACAAGAAACATTTCTATTCTGAGCTGCTTCTTCAATGTAATGCAATGTAATAAAAATAAAATTAATTGTTCAACCGAAAGGATAACTAGTTGTCGGCATCTAGTTTTAATTTACATGCAAATTGTAGCTGACCTCTACACAAAATAGTTCCAAGAGTTAATTTGTTTTTTTTTGTGATGTATTGAAGATAACATTAATTCTGAAATTGAATAAACATTAAACAAATATTAATAAAATATACAACACACATTTAAAAAAAAAATCACCTTATTTGCATAAGAAAATAAAGTTTTTATTCAAAACAAACTCTTAAAACTGACTGTTGTCTTGTTAAAAATATTCAATTGTGTTTTCATTAAAAACAGAAGTACGAGTAATATAAGTAGGCTCCAGAAAATAGTAACAGAAAATAAGAACTGAAAATAAAGCAGAAAATAAGAGCAGGAAATTAAATGTTTGGATTTAGTAAATGATAAAGTTGTTTTGATTTTTGGTTTTATCAATTTAAAATATTTTGTATACTGCTATTACTTACCATACGAGTACTGTACGTTATAAGTTTTCACAATTTTTTTTTAAATATTATTTTATAATTTTTTTAATCAAACTGTTCATATGTTACGTGAAATATGGCTGAATACATAACGGCCGGTGATGGATTGTGACTTATGTGGTGAGAAACAGGCACGGACAAATCCGCTTTCTGAACTAGGAGCACATAATTATGAGTAATGTAGCAAATATTGAAAGTGGTTTTTGTTTTTTATTAGTAGTTGCAATAATACCAGTGATGCACTTATGAAAATAAGTAAAAAGAAATTCTGGTCAGAAAAACAAGTCGATTCATCAGGCGATATTTTTTCTTTTTTTTTTCAAAGTATTTCTGCTACATTGGTTCATACAATATTTCACAAATTCTTGTGATTTTATTTTCTAGGTACATTCTCAACTTGAACTTCTTAAGGCCAAAAAACCAGTATATCGATTTTGGTATTAGGTTAACATCCCAAATATTTATTTTCACTTAATCTGCAGAGTAAAAGTGAATGATTTATGCTGAAAGAAATGATAATCAAATGAAAATATTTAAAAATAATAAATTTCGATTCGATTCAGTCGGTATTCTGTAACAGATTTTATTGGATCCTCGATATGACTCTATCGATTTTGGCATTAGGCTAACATAAAATTATTTGAAAATAGAATATGTGTTTTTTTTTTTAAGTATTTCAGTGGAAGAGAGATTTGCCCGCCAATAAGAAAAGACAAAATTTGCACTTTTCTTTCGAATTAGTAATAGGCAAACATGATATTCATGTAGATGGTCATATTCATTTCATTTCGTATTAATAAATTGTCTACATGCAACAATTTATTGTAATAAAAGATAGCAGTTGTATGTTGTATGTATTTTATATGTTAGCCTGATCAATCTGTAGCAGATTGCGGTTGTGTAAAAAGTTTCTTCATTTTCTTTAGCTTGATATATGTTTTTGATGAAATTAAGAGCATACCCTAATCAAAACATATTTCGTTGGAGAAAAAACGCTATCCTTTTTTTTGTAGTGTAGTTTTACTGAAAAATTATTGGTAATGTAATGATTTTAGATAAAATTACGCTTATTCGAAATAATATTTTATTGATATTATAATTTCTTTATTAAAGCTATTATGCTATAATTTAACTAAGAAATTGAGCACCTAATCTTAATATATAAACAAAAGAAAAAAAAGACGACTATAAAAACGTTGAAAAATTTTCAATTAAAGATTATACTTTTTAACTAATAATATTTACTGGAAAAAATATCTTTAGAATGACGAGAAAAACATATCAAATCAATCCTATATTGCTTACAGTAATCACCTTGCAATTAATTCTATTATGTATTAGCAAATATATATCTTTATTTATGATTTTGTGAAACAATATGGCAAACACAAATATTTTCAGAAAAAAAAAAAAATATGAAGTGCATAGTTATTATTTCATTAATTTGGAATAAATTTTATTTTAAAAACTATGTAGTGTTTGACACTTTTATACTTAATTCTAAAAAATAAATTAAAAATCCTTAGTTAACATACGTTCATTGCTATAAAAAAAAAACCTTACTATTGTGTTAGAATTATTCATATGGTTTTTAAAATCATGCACACTTACATTACAACATATTAAACATCATGCTACCCTAGTAAAATATCCACATGTTTAAGATTCTGATTCCACATATGAAAATTCACTGCATGTGTGACGACACACATGGTTATTTTGTTGATAATATCAACACATTACACTCACAATTATATGCTACCTTCTATTGACTATGTCCTGTCCACATATTCACTATTAAACTGACACAGTATTTCATAATGTAAATGTATTTAATACATAAACGAATGTTGATAGTCTATAAATGTTATACTAATGGTTGTATTCACGAAAACTAAACTTTTAAAGCAATAAGTAGTTATCAATATTTTTTGGCAATATTTTTGTTCGAAACTTCCATAATGTCAAATTAAATTATATATTAGATCCTAATTGGATTTATGCTAAAAAAATGTACCTCACAATATCAGCATTTTCGTAAATAAAAAGAAATTTCTTAAGTTTTTGGTTATAAATAGGTCGGCTATCTATAAAATTTCATTAAAATAACCTTATATCAAATAAAACGCGTTTTTTTAAAACAATTTATAATAACATTTTTCTCGGTGTAATATCGCTATAAAACTTGTTTTTAACCAGGCGTTCATAAATTTAAAGTGCTGTATGTGGTTGTTATTCTCCGTAATTCATGTGTTGATATCAACTAACCTATCAATTATATGGGGAATTTATAAGACTTATTGTTAAAACTATACTCAATTTTCACTATAATTCTGAAAACTATTAGGATTAGTTCAAGCTAACAATGTTTTAATTCATAAAACAATAATATTCATTCACGCTACTATATATATATTGTATATTGATTATTTTCTATAGAAATTATTATAAGTATTAGTAGTACGAGAGCTACATATACTAAAAAATAAATTGTTAAGCTTATGGACAAAAAACAACATTGTATTTAAAAACAAATTTCGATTTTATCAAAATTTTATTTTGATATTCAGATTATTTTAATATAATAATTTCGTTATTATAAATGATTGATAGCTAAATTTGATTCATGACAGTCACAATTTTCAATAAATAAGTACCTAGTATTCACATAAGTACATAAGTAACGTTAAAAAAAAAGAAAAATGAATGAATTAACAAGCATATATACTATATAGATTATACCTACCATACTACATCATATACAATATTCACGTATAAAAATATTGCATTATACATTCAAAAAGTTATGATATTCTATTACCAGTGAACCGGTTGAAGATCATTCCTTTGTCCACGACATTCACATCGTGCTTCAATAATGTATAGTGACCCCACTCATTGCGTTTTGGAATCAATGGAGTTTTTCTGCAGGGTGTTCAATGACATATATTATTTTTAATAATTAATTAAATTAATATTAAAATAGACTATACCGGAAATTTTTACTTAAACAATGATTTTATTTATTTCTTTTTTTTTTCTTTCTAAAAATAAAAATGTATTAATTTATGAAACATACTGTTTGATTTTTACAATAAAATTTGTTTCATTATATCATTCATTTGTTTCTAAATGATATAAATAACACGTATCTAAAAATATGATTGCCTGGTAGAATTGAGCGAATTGAAGACACTCGCACACGCGCGCGCACGACTTATATCGGCCTCATCTCTCTTTAACGAATAAGAAAAATTCCAGATGGAGCTGTGTTTCTTCATGAATTTGGGAAAGATTGTTTCACAAAACAATTAATCTTCTTTTGACGCTGCCAAAACCAATAATCTATTGTTTTGTTTTACATAAATGAAACAATTTGGTAAATATCGAAATAATATTTTATTGATACGAAACCAGACATAACATAACATTATGAAATTGTACGCTATAATTACATACCATTTTATTTTTTTTACCGGACGTCAATGAACACCATGTGGGATACGCATCTTAATTGAAATGTTGATTATATGAGGTGGGGTGGTTAGTGAAATGTTTATGAAATTTTCAATCCCTGGTATTTGTTTGTGGTTTCAATATTAAATGTATTGTTGAAAACGAAATACAAATAGAGGTATGATAAAAATGGTATATATGTTTGTATTTCAATATGGTACGCTCCCCCTCTGAATTTTGGATGCTATATTGGTGTAAATTGGTGATAAAAATTAATGAAATACTATTTATTGATCAGCAATAAAATTTGTGGAATTTAAAATCTAAATTGCACCAATGCGTTCATTACACATACATAGACGTGTATATTGATAATTAAGCTTAGATAATAAATTAGCGCTATTTAGATAATATATAATTCTGCACAAAAGCGATAAGATGATTTAAATAAGATTTAAGCCATTATTGTTACATTATTATGATTATTGTTTAGGTTTTTAATAAATAAATAAATACTATTAAAATATACAAATTTTTGACTGAGGATAAGCAGTTTTCAAATTATTCTGTATTTAAAAAATGGTTTTTTGCTTAATGTGCCTCAAAAAAGTGAACTAGAAATTCTGATGGCTGGGATTTAAAGACAGCAAGTAAAATTATTTATACTAGATATCCTTTTATTCGTTAGCTTCTTCTTCTTCTTCTTCTTCTTCTTCTTCATCAATTAAAATTGCATATATATAATATATATTGGCCTAAGAATGAAATGCTTTCATGTTACGATTAAATATGAAATATGAAAAAGCACATGATCTTTTTCGTTCCACATTCAAATCATTTTCTTATAATAAAAACGTCTGCCATAAATTAGTAATTTTATATAAAATTTATTTTTAAGTAAAGCAACTACTTTTTTAAATTTTCAACTTATTTTTTATTTAATTTATAAATATGTTTTCGACTATCATGTAGTCATCATCAGATTAATTCTTTATTTTACTTTACTTTAGAGTAAAGAATTAATTTAATATCACACGCGCGTTTGTTAAAACTACGCAGTTTATTAATTTAAAAAAGAAATGACTATCTGGTATTGTTTAATCAAATTACTATGGACCGTTATTGTCAACTAAGATAAAAATTATCTTCAGATTTATCCATGAAATAAATAAAATACATTATTCGAATTACAATCGTTTTTACACCAGGATTAATCTGAGAATAATTTTTGTCTTGGTTGGTAATAACAGCCCTAAGTATTTTTTATATATATCTGGTAATCTTTAAAAAAAAAAAAATATTCTAGACACAGATTTTTTTTTTTTTTGATAAAAATATACATACTGACGTTTTTTTAATAATTCGTTTTTTTGTCTTGAGATCCAAATTTTTTTTCTGTGTTTGGTGTTTTGGGTGGTACTGCCCCCTTTTTATCGTTCACGTGTTTTTTATTTCTTCCAAAAATGAAGTCGTGTACCAATCCATAGAAGTTTGTTTTTTATATTTTTTAAAAAATATATATTTTTATAAATTACTAATCTTAGTGTCTCCATGACCGGATAATATTTTTTATATGTGTACAGATAAAATATTTTATGTGTAGTAAAAGATACATCACCTGACTTAATTTTGTTTTATACTGCTTTATAAATATTTTACATCAATTGCATTAATATAAGAAATTGCGCCCCCATGTGAATTTATTTTGACATACTAGTTTAAGAGTATATTTAAAGTACTTATATTAAATTTGGATTTTTGAAGTACTTTAATGATAGTAATTTCTTAAATGGAAAATAAAGAATGCAGTAATTTGTGAATTTGTGTGAAGTACCATTTTCCCGGATATTCAATAATATGCATTAAGGTATTTTAATTTGTAACATAACGTCTTCACTACATTATATTTATATAACGTAACAAAAAAAAATTTGTTTGGTTTTTTTTTCAGTGCAATTTTTATGTGTCTTTGTTTAGTATTTAAAAAACACAGTAAATTAAAATAAAGTCAAAGTAAAAAAAAGTTAGTAATTGTACAGTAGTTTTTATTTGTTTAGATGGTTTCACCGCGAAAGCTATTCAAAAATTATATTTAAATTTATCTTACTTATTATATTCTTACCTCTGTATCATCTTTATAAAAACAAAATTATATTTTTAGTTATTTTCAGTTAAGTACAGCATAAAAACCCAAAAATACTGAGCAATTAAAATAAATAAACTGTCGGATTGAACGAATAAAAAAATCTTCTTATGATTGTATTGTCTTCGTTTTTTTTTAAAATATGCGAATATATATGCCCTTAACTGAAATAAAATGATCTAAAAAATATATAAAAGGCATATCAACATTATATAGTATTTTAATATTGTAGAGTATTTACCGTAATGTGTAAATTTTAAAGAATGAAAGAAAATTTGACAGCCATTCAAAATATTATATTTAACAAAATAGAAAAAGATTTTCAATTATTTTTTTTTTAATCAAGTTTATTTATTATTCAATAGATTCTGAAAATTTAAAACTAAATTTCAACAAAAATAATAAATTGCTTATTTCTAAAATGATAATTTTATATATTTACAATTTAACATAGTGTTCACTATAAATACTATAATTATAATTACTTACTATAATATATTTATGGCTCTATAGAGTATCTACATTTTGATGGTATAAAAAAATTTGCGTCCTGGATTTTTTTTGCATTAAAATAGTTTTTAACCATATATTTCGATTTCAATTTATAAAGTAGGTATATACTATATATGTATCATGTATATGGCAGTTATGTAATTTCTTAAGTATGTATTTACAAAATTTATTTTAAAAAATATATAAAAATTATATTTAATACTTTCTTTCTTTTTTAATATTTATTATTTAGAATAATTAAATTAAAAATTGTATTCCATAGGAATGGGGTTTATTTCAGACACAAAAACATATTAAAACACATTCACAACTAAATTTTTTATGCATCAATCATTTGTAAAACTATCACTTTTTAAAATTTTGTTTCGATTTCTTTTAAATTATTCGCTTTTCATAAAATATCACTAATTATAATGGAATGAAATGGAAATAACTAAGAAAATTGCGGTGAATCACTTTCTGATTGAATTTTTTTAATTTTAACATCATCATATGCAATAGTAAATACGCTTTTCTTATCAGCTATAGGATTTCGTTTACCTAAACTGTGCAAAAGTGAATTCATTGCAATACCGGAATCATGATCGTCTTCCAAAGTGGACGCATTTAATTGTTTTGATTTATTTTGATTTGCAATATTTTCCATTTGAATTGGAATACGTGGTTTACTATCTTTCACCTCATTTTCGCGTATTGGCGATGGTTTTGGTTTTAGTTTTTGATTTTTAGATTTTGATTTAGTTTCACTAGCTAATGGAGGAGTTTCAGGGTACATATAATGTGGAAGTTTTGTTGGTGGAATAGGAATATCAGGAGCTGGATTGTATTCATGCTCATAGCGATGTTCTGAATATTGCAATAGCGGATGATTAGCATCAGTTTGAATTTTCGGTGCCAAATTTTTATTCATTTGTACGTCTTCTTTTAGCATGCGAGCACCTTTAGGTGGTGGTGTTGTTCGTGGCAGTGGTTCAGGCTTAAATTTGGGCTCATCAAGACGTGAAGCTTTTAATTTAATACGTTTTTCAATACCTCCAACTAATTTCTTATTTCCCACTTTGCTTTTCTCCTTTTCATTTCTGTATTCATCTAATCGCTTCTTCTCTAAGTCACTTTCCTTTGATTTGTTATAATACCATTCCATGTATCTTGGCACACTCTTCGATACATCAAAACTTTCTTCACCAACTCTGCGTGCAATATCTGTTTCGCTGCGCACCGGAGTTTTTCGTAGATTTTTTATATCAGGTGGCTTAGGAGCTGGACCTTTTATAGATCGCTGTGGTGGTTCAGAAGCAGTTTGTCTTCTTTGTTTTTGTGATCTGTCATTTGTACTGTCCTTACGAGAAAGTCGTTGTCGAAAGGCCGGTGTGGAAGCTACACTTTGTGTTGAAATAAAACGTCTTCTTTCTTCATTAATTGGATAGCCAAGAACTTCTTTAGCATCAGTAGACGATCCTTGACGTGAAAATATTACATTTCTGTAATTTCTACGTTTATTTTCTCGCATCTGGTCTTCATCGTCAGAATATTCTTCTAGACTATCTGCGGAATAATTATTACGTCGAATTACAATTTCATTGTCAGAATCATTATCATTATCGCTTTCTCCATAGTATTCAATATGTCTTGCTTGCATTTTTTGTAGATGTCTTCGTCTTTCGTTCATTTCGGGGCTGAATTGTTCTTCAAAGGAATCGGATATTTCCATTAGAATATCCTTTTTTAGCCCAGCGGATCTAATTAGCTTACCTCGGCTAGAAGAACTTTCGTTTTTCAATCTCCGCAATATGCTAGTTTTTGTTTCTGGATGATTTCTGGGTGGTGTTTGTGTAGGAAAATCTTCGCTTTCTTCTTTTATTGGTGTACGAATTTTTCGCTTGACTTCTTCAACCATCACAACACGCCTTCTTGGTTTTTCAACACCCTTATATTTTCCTTTCTTTTTATATTTTTTACGTTTAATCCAATATACGCCTTCTGGACTGTTTGGTGGGCTATACCTTATGTACTCATATTCTTCTTCTGACATTGAATCATCGTTTTCACTTCTAGCACGTCGACGGACTGGTTTTGATTGTAATGCATCAGTTTGTGTTCCAGCTTCACAATCTGTTTGCGTAGCTATGGCCATTGAATGACCTGGAAGGCTTTGTGTTTCAAGTGCAACCTCTTGTTGGCTGTATTTTTCTTGTAGTTTCTCCTTTTCTAAAAGAATCTGTCGCAAGAGTGCATTTTGTTGTTTTAAAGAATTTTCTAGTTCTTGTTGTATTAGTGATTGATTTGAATATGCGTGTTGCATTTGTGAGTCAGGAACATTTAAATGTGATGAACTTTGTAAATTCTGTGAGTGAACTTGTTTAACATCCTGATTACCATCAGGTTGTGAATATATTATACTGCCAGGTTGCGATTTATTCACATAAATTTCGCTTACATGTTGCGGATTGGAAATTTTATGTTGAACTTCTGGTATTATTTGATAGTGTTCTCTAACTATTTGCTTGCCATTCGATTGTTCGTCAATAAAGCGTTTCATTAATATTTCTTTGCCTCCATTTTCTACCATTATGTATTGTGGTTGTGGTGGAATGTTTACATAAATATTTTCTTCTTCGTTCTTACCTCGAGTTATAAGGCGTAAAATTTCAGCATTTCCATCTTTTATGAATAATTGGTCACGATTACTTAAACGAACATCCTCTTGAGCTAACTGTCGTTTTAGGCTACTACGTTGACCATAATCAGCTTCACTTCCACGATCAATTTCATGGCGACGCATAGAGTCATCATCAATTTGTTTACTTTTAATTTGATGGGCAAGGTGATGATCATCTTCATTTACATCATCTATATAAACTTCGCGATCATTGATAAGGTTTGTTCGAGAATTGTGAAATTGTGTTTCTTTGGCAGTTTGGGTGTCTTTAAAATTATTTCTGAAAAAAAAAATCAATCATTCAGTAAATGTGTGTGTATTCAATTTAACTCTTATTACCTTATTTTAGTGGAACGTTTTTCATATGCTGAATGAGGACGTTTAGAATTTTCATCATAATCTTCTCGTTCTACATTTTGGCGATGGTGGTCTCGCCGACGAAATTCCCAATGTGTTGGTTTCGTTCGCGAGTCCGAAGATCTCTCCGCTGACCAAGCTTCTCGTCTTCCCATCCATTCCGCCACCTTAAAAATAATTTGATAACATTTGATTTGTAGTAGTTATTAATAATAAAAAAAAATCGAAAAACTAAAAACAACAAAGTAATATAAAAACGAAACAAACAAAATATGTAATTACGCAAAAGCAAAATATTACGACTTTAAAAACAGAAAAATAAAATAAAGAATAAAATAAAACAAAAAAAAAATTATTATAAAAAAATAAAACATAATAAATATAGGAACAGAAAAATAGTTAGAAATATTTGCAGATTAAAAGATTAAGAACAATTTCTATTTTCAGTTAAAAAATCGAATGCTACCTGAACAGATTTTGTCTGTTTTCCTACGTCCAATTCTCTATGAACTAGATGAACATCGTCTTCTGTACTATGGTCCCTAATAACTCTTTTTCTACAACAGGAAAAAGAAATGGCACAAATTAATATGATCCGTTTTAATCGATCATGCCGCATACAAGTTCAATAGGAAGCTTTAAATTTTGTGTCGTAATATTAATTTACTTAATTAAATTTCTAAACTAGATTCTACGAAGCAACAAAGAAATCCTGACTCTTGACAAGTTAGAATAAGGTTAATATGAAATTGTGAAAATTAGTTTGCTACATTTATTTATTTTTATTTCTTGCATGCAAGTAGTTACATAATCCCTTGAATTGTATTCAGTATTAGTTTCTCAATCTTTTTTTTCAGTTTTCGAGAAAACATTACTATAAGTTCACAATTCAAAAGACTTATAAATAATTCAACTTAAATCTATTTTTATAATTACATTGATAATTGATATTGATATTAAAATTCCGCACTAACCTTGCAGCGTTGTAAAAAGGACACCACGAACATATACAGCAAAATAAAAGTGTTAAAATTATTAAAGCTATTAGCAATGCTAGAAATATTAATAACCAGAATAACACTTTATTTTCAGCTTTGTAGAGAGTCTGAAATGAATTTAATATTTTATTGAAATAGTTTTTTTTTCTAAATTTTTGAAAATATTATTCAAAAATCGTATAAAGTTTTACCTCTGCATCAGAATTCTCTCGAACTGTAATTTCTGATGTCGAATTATTTAAATATAATTTACGTTGAATTTGAGATACATCAACAACCGAATTACTACCGTAATGTACAGTTGCAGTAACAACACTCCTATGGATGTTTAAAACACATTCAGTATTATTTCATTTTTAATAAATTATAAAACAAATTTGAAAAAAGTAATGAATTGGTTTCACAATTTTTTTTTTCATGGTTTCTTTTTACCACTTTTTAGAACACTTGGGTTTTTCTTAAGATTTAGTGGTTGGACATTGGTGTACAATATACCAAAAGACGTGGAATTTTGTTTTCGTGAAATACATGTTTTGGTTTTGAAATATTTGGTTTTTGGTTCGTGAAATCAAAATCAGTGGTGGAAGGTCAAGACCGAAACCAAATATATATATTTTTACGAGCAAAATTCTGCAAAATTTGTAGGTGAATGACCAATTTCCAATCATTAAATCTTGAGAAAAAGAGTTATGAACAAAAAAAAAAGAATTGTTTTGAATTTCCTTTTTCTCATTTAGTAATGTTCTAAAGAAAAATAAAGTCGTGCACTAATCCATTGGCAGCTTGTTTTTAATAACAATTAATTGAAGCATAAATAATTTAGAAATGTATATACTTTTCTTTTGTATTTCCAGATGATTCCATGTCGGTGTATGGTTTTATATCTTGTATAACGACATTACCACCGGTTATAGCTGACAGTGTGTCTTCAGTCTTTTTACGATCTAGATTTTGACCAGGAACGACAAATGTCACAGTTCTCTTTTTACTTTCAGGTGGATAGACTCGAATTGTCGCTGTTGAAAACAATACGGGAACTCCTAAATCGTAAGCTCTTACTGTTAATACAAATAAGTCCATTTCATTAGTTTGACGCTTTTGTCGAAAATTTGAATGACCTCCTATTAATAGTGGCTCAGCAAGCATAAATTGGCCTATTTAAAATAAAATTATATTATTTGGGAGAGTTAGGTGCGTGTAGATTGTTCACTATATATTAGAATTAGTTATTCATAAAGAAATGAATTAAATTTACATACCAGTATATTTATCTAATCGAAATTTATTTTCATAATTTCCATTAATTATTTCATATCGAACAACATTATTTGGTTCTTCCGCATCTTTATCGGTCGCTTTAATAAATGCTGGACTGGTGAAATTTCTTAAATTTGGTGATAAAATAAACTCATATAATGATTTTTCAAAAATTGGCTCATTATCATTGACATCAATCATTTTCATTCTGAGAGGAACCTAAATAAATTTAATTTAATTTAATTTAATTTTTTTGATTAATTAGACATTAATTAGTCATTAATTACCTGTGCACTATTTCCTGTTCCCTCGTTATCACGTGCCTCTATATAAAGTTGATATTCTTCCATTTGTTCTCTATCAAATCCATGATTATTTGTTGAAATCATCACAACACCAGTTTCTGGATTTAAATTAAGTGAAGTATTAAGATATCCCAAAATTTGTGTATAACGAACACGACCTCCTAGACCGGTATCAATGTCAGTTGCATGAACCTTAAATAAATACTTTAAAATTAAATTTTTGCATATAAACTATTTGTTTTTTAATTTTTAAAAACACACATGAAATTCTAAACAAAATAAGCATTTATATTTTATTGTTGTGAAGAACTTAGCTGAATTTTATTAATCTTAAAAACCTCTTTATCTTTTCAGCTCTTTTCTTTAAAGAGAGCTGAAAAATTAAAGAGGTTTTTAAGATTAATATAATTATATATATTTTTTTCAATATAAAAAAAACAATAAGAAAAAAACGTAACAGAAATATTTGTAGCTACATCCTATATTATCTTGCACGTCTAGTACTAAAGGCATGAGTTTAAGAATAATGAAAAGGAAATGGAATTCACACAGAACATAAATATTTATTTGAAGTAATATACATACTTGAACAATTTTTGTCCCAGCTGTGATATTTTCCGCCACTTCTACATAATACTCTTGTTGATCAAAAATGGGTGGATTATCATTTACGTCATTTATGTAAACTACAACATTTACGGTGGCAGAAAGATTTGTAGCTGGTCCAAGTTCTTGTGCCAAAATCTATTGTATTTAAATAAAAAAAAAACAAAAAAAATATATTTTAAGATAACACAAATAATTTCAATTAAACTCAGATTACCTGAAATTCAACTGAATGTCTCATTTCATAATCCAATAAATGATTATCTCGAACATAAATTAAAAAATTAGCTCGACGTTCGGCAACGTTCGGTGATATTTCAAAAGTCCCATTATTTCCAAGTAATGTTAAAGAAAACACACCATTTTTACCTGTATCATCATCATATACCCGGGAAACATACGGATCAGAAAATATTAACGCAGTGCCTTGTAATGAATTCTCGTCAACTCTTGCTACATAACTATTGCAAAGAATGTATTTATTGTGTTTAATTTGTAATTTTTTTTTGGTGGTTATTGTTTTATGTTTAATAGACATTTTTTTAAATTAGATTTTTCATTTATACTTACTGTTCATTGTCAAAATATGGAGGTGAATTACTACGTTCAGGTAAAAAGAATGCTAATTGCACGGTAGAAGCCATTGCAGGTGGTTCATCGCGTGTAACTTTAACTTCTTCCGCGATTACAGTTAATAATACTGGATCACCTATATGTGTTATGGCTGATATTTCATCTAATGGCCGTAGTAAAAATATTTCACCTAAAAAATATAAATGGAAAAATGTATAATATGTTGTTTTTTTTTCTCTCTACCTCGATTCCTTTTAGCGTCTATTTGATTAAATTAGTTTAACCATGCAATCATATATAGATTTACATGAAAATGTTATAAACTATATATGGAGAAAAAAAAATGTGTATATATAAATTTATTGTGTTATGAATATAAAACAGTGTTAAATTTTTCTTTAAGTTGAGCCATTGAACTTGTATAATATTATACGCAATAGATTAAATTAAGACCAAAAATATATATAAAGCACAAAACATTTATTTATTTCTGTATATATTGTATATCTAAAGGTATAAAAATTCGAATTTTCTATAAGAGAAAAATAGAACATTTTACACGATTTTTGTTTTGAATCATAGCCCGTTATACAGAAGTGGCTTATTATTTTGCTATAGGTACATCTAAATTAAAATAAATTCACATTTATGTGTTAAATGTCAGAGAATCAGAATTTATATATAAATTTTTAGTTCGTTTACCTCTTGTGAAAACTATATAAAAGAAAATGTATAAATTAAATCAATATAGTGAAAGTACTATACGGATTTTCCCTTGCTTTTTCTACTTGTACATATATTACGTGCTGAATCAAATGAAAATTTATGTAAGCATTTTTTTTAGACAACCAATTGTGTTTTTTTTTTCGTCCTATTACTAACTTAATAGGTATTTTGTTTCTAAGACATTATGGATTATATGCTAATTTTCTTATAATAGCATGCAAGTAGGTCAAAATTAATTGTTTTATTGTAATGATAAGTATATTATAAATTATATAATATTATTATGATGTATTATTCTAAATTTGTTGAATGTATTTAATTTTGTATCCTTTATGTAAAGTATAAATAATTGCCGATAACCGTGAAATTATAGCTTTGTGGCAGACAGTAGACGTTTATTATGTTGTGTAAGTATTCTTTATAGCAACTATTTACTACAAAAGTACAAACAGAAGTAAATATATGAATAAAAAGGAATTATTTCACTTTGATATTTTGAGTATTTGAATGGAAAAAATAATGTATATATTATATGAAACTAAATATTTGGTGAGTCAATTAAGTTTCCGTGAAATATTTTCATTGTAATAGCAATGTAATTAATTTTATTGAAAATCTTAAGAAAACATATATACAATATGACACGTAATGTGTTGTACTTTGTACATACATTGTACATTAGGGCGGATCGACATTTTTTTCATGCCTTCTACCATTATTTTCTGAGCTGCATTTGGTCTTCTGATTCACGTGCTTAAACGATTTTGAAAATAAATACGATCTTTGATGTGCTGTAGCGAGCCACAACGTAGAACTTCGTGGCTTTTTTTTCTAACATCGAAGTTTTTTTTTTTAACTTCGAGTCTTTTTTTTAATCTCAAGGTTCTATCTTGTGGGTCGATGCAGCACATCGAAGATCGCATTTAATTTTAATATCCTTTTATCACAGAATTGCTAATAACACCTTTTGTGAATTTCTGAAATGCATATTAATCGTATTAAAATCATGCAAAATTTTCCATAGACCTAAATTTCAAAATAATAGATAATTAATTCCAACAGATACAATAATCATTTGTAAATAGATCAGATTATTGATGTCTAGCATTAAATGTGTGTCCTTCTACGTTCTATAGTAGTCAATATCTGAACTAATTTTATATTTATTTGGTAATAACAAATAATGACCGTATGGCTGTTAAACGAAATTATGTCAAAAGTCAATCGATACACACACGTAAAGCAAAATGTAATAATTTTTATTATTTGTAATTTAGTTCAAGTTTGTTAAAAGAATATGACCTAGCGTAATATATAAATTTATTATTTATTATTTATGTGAAAAATAGAAAAATCAATAAATTTTCATTGTCCTGACCGTCATATGTTTTGTAATTATCTTTATACGTGATTAGATGTGTGGTAGTTACAATAGAAAATAAAAAAAAACAATTTGAAAATGTGGATTATAATGTATTAATGGTCATCAGTATATTCGTAGAAATCGTAATGGATGTTTATGAATGAAATGATTAATTAATGAATATTAATGGAGTTGCGAGGAAAACTTGATTTAACGTCTAATTATTATACTAATATTTGTATACTCAATGCTTTAATGCAAAATATACAAAAAAAGGAAACTGATTTATTTTTCAAGAAGAATTAAGTACGTTGTTTCCGAAGAATTCTGAATAAACTTTTTTGTTGCTGAAATAAAAATGTTGTTGTTTGAAATTCTACCATAAAAGATTATAAATCCATTTCTATATGCTCACATCTAACCGCTTTTATCGATATATATTTCATATATATATGTAGCCCTTCACTGATAGGGAAACACATCGGAAATTTCGATATATTTTATCAACTGACAGCATTCTATACATTTAAGCAGTATTGTGAAATTGTGAAATACAATGTATGAAGCTACCATAAATCTTGTTATAACATCGTGTCTTCCATATATTCATTGCGCGCAAAAATCATGCAAACAAAAAAAGAACTTGCTATAAATTGTGAGATTTACTTTATAAAGTTTAAAATTACGTCTATTTTTAAATACTTAGATTGTCGCCGCAATTTAAAATTCTTCGTCTATATTCATACTTTTTTCACGGTTATATTTTATGAAACATAATGAATTCAATAATTGCTATGAATAATTAAACTGAATATTAGATGTGCTAATGCCAATGTAAGTACTAATTTTTATATTTATTATTTATAAGAATTATTTTTATTAGAAGGATGAAGAAGATTATCAAATATCGTGAACGCAATGCAACAAATGTAACTATATCCATATCCATATATGACTGTAAATTACATATAGTCTGTAACAGTATTATATTGTTATATAAAAACAATAAAACTGCAAATAGCTGCAGCTATTTACAATTTATTTTTCTCTATTTGTGATAAATTTAAATTCAACGTTGTCCAGTCACGTTATAACAACCAGTCACGTGGATTAAAAACTAAAGTTAGGACATTGAAATATCTTAAGTTTGACCCACAATAACATCACCAAGAAATAAATGAACAAAGTAACCGATATAAATTGTATTTTGTATTTAGTAATATGCATTTGCCTTATAAAGTTATAAGGTTTTCAAAATATTATAATATCTTTGTGCTCAAGGCATATATTATCTTTTCTATCCGTATGATATTCACTACTCATATAAATTTATCTGAAGATTTTATTAAAAAAAAAAAATAACTAAAAAGAATTATATAATAAAAAACAAAAGAAAAATTTCAAGTAATACAAACAGATCTTCCTATTTATTTATTTTGGTTTGTCTTATTGGGTTATATGTATAATAAAAATACGTGACCGTGATATTTGCGGATGTGTATTTTACGTTTACAATTTTCTCACAAAATGAATTGCAAATTAGATGCAACAAAAAAAAAAAATGAAAACTATTTTCCTATATTTATGTTTTGCAACAACTAATAAATTGTTTCATTTTATTCAATTTTATATTTCCATAGCGTCATGGCAAGAATTAAAACCAATAAGTTACTGACAGGATGAGCTGCATGTTCTCATACATAAGTAAATAACTTTAATAGTCGATTATTACAAAATTCTTTGCATCCTGACATTCTTAATATACAAATTTCTTTTGAATACCTCACCGACACACAATATAGCATATTGAGTAAATTGTTATTATTGCAAATAGAGTTGAATATTCATTAATATTGACTTAATATGGTTTTATATTTGTAACATTTCCTTTTATTATTATTTAAACTCAAGTTTCATTGTTTACACTTTGGATTGATATCTACTTTTAAAGTAGTTAGATGAGCAATTACTTTAAAAGCAGATGTTTTTCGCTATATTCTCGTCACTTATTATGTCACGATCATGAATTACAAAGAATTATGTTGAAATTTTAAAGAAATACATTTTTCCTTTCTTTTTTTTATTTTTATTTCGTAAATGGCTCCAAAATTTTCAGCAATTCAGGGCAAAGCTTTTTCATACAAAACATAATAAATGATGAAATCCTGTTCCGTACAGGTAAAATAACATTCTTATCAACAACAATTTTTTTTATTATTTAAATTTATTTCTATAGTTAAAGTAAGTACTCAACATTTTTTTTAAATCAATATTTTGAAAAATTAAACTAACAAAATAAAATTTGAAAATTTGAAAATTGCAAAGATTAACAGTGTAAAATTTCTATTAAACGGACATTACAATACTTTTTCGTATGCTATAATAATAATATAAACGAAGTAAATCAATTGATGATGATGAAAGATTTAAACTTCATGGTGAGACATGTACTTACTCTAAGAGCACTAAATTCAAAAAGTTGTTTTTAATTAAATTGGTGATAAATAGATAAGCTTTGCGTGACGTTAAAACATATAAAAATAATTACAGCTTACCAGTGGTATCGTTGATATCGAAAAAAGACGTAAATGGATTCCCTTCAGAAACCAGTCCATATCTTATCTCCCGTGGATTTCCTTTATCACCGTCTTCGGCATGCACATGGAGGACCTATATTATTGAAGAGTAAAATAAAAATAATATAACGTTTACATGTAAATTAAAGTCGGTTAAAGAAATGTAATTTTTATGTTCGTTTTTATTTCATTATCGAAACAAGAGATTGTGGGAATTTTCGATCACGTTTGTGTTATACTGTGATTCTGTGAATAAAATCAAACTAAGAGCCATAAGTAGACAAAATACAGTATACTGCATAACATTTTAGATTCATGGCGTTTGATAAACTTAAAATGAAAAAAAAAATCTTTACAAAGTTTTGATGTTAAATAAATGAAATAATGCGCAATGCACAAAAATATTTATAACAAAACCAAACAGTAAATAAGATCAATTAAATTTTTATTTCTTTTTAAATTTACGATTTAGTTGACTTTGACTGTTTATATGTTATATTTACCTTATCACCGGGTAATAATCCAGCTGGTAGCCTAGTTACAGGTGGTGCGTTTGTGAATATTGGTGGAACATCTTGTACATCTTCAACAATAACTACAACCTCCACTCCTGCTATATTTCTTGAATCCTGTCCCGATTTTGCATACGCATCCTATACATTAAAAAGAGCTTCAATTAACCAACAAACAAATACATTTATTGAAACACAATATTTTCATATATATTTTTCCATGTGTGATGTATAAATAACACTCATTGAACAATCAACAAACCCTACACACAATACATATATGGAAATTATTCGCATTCATTTTTGTACACACGTCTTTTCTTTTCACTTTCATTTTCATAGATTTTTTACATCCATAATACTAGGCGCACATAATTTGGCAGCTACTACTCTAAATTTGTTTGTTATATGCAGACATCGAGTTTTATGAATGCTTTATCATGTCTTCAACACACCGATAAAAGAAAAAAAAAACCTTTCCTTTGTATTATTATAAAGTTGAACATTATACCCACATATGAGTGTTGTTAACATATTCGAAGTATGTGGTCAATTCAAATGCAAATAATATATATTCGTTAATGGCTATTGTTATCGCTGTGTTGTGATATCTTTTTTATCATTAAATTTTCTTTGTTAAATTCACGTTTTTTTCGGTTTTTAATTTTTCTATTATTATTTTTTTTATTTATAGCTGCTATTACTATTATTCACGTAACACATTACGATATATATTGTGTATGTATTTAGAGCTTTATTAAAATAAAAATTAAATTATTGAACAGAATATAAAAAAGAAAAAACAGTCCTTAAAAAGTAATTTCTTTTCAAATTAATTGTATTAGAAAATATTAAAAGCTCATTCATTGTTCAAAATTAGGCATGACTAACCAACACTCTTTAGTCCCTTGAAATAAAAAAAAAAATGATTTTATGTAGCTAGAATTAAACGGAATTTTGTGTTATTCATTCTAAGAATTATAGCCATAAATTTGTTTTTCCGAAAAATAATTCTTATCCATGCGTGATTGTAATTAGTTCTCAAGGTAAACTAAAAATATGGTAAATACTTATAATGAAATACCAATACACGTCATTCGTTGTAGAAAATTAATCCTTGTGATACTATTTTAGTGACTATTTTGATAATAAGATTTCTTTTGTAAAGAAATTTATTTATTTATAGTTTTTTTGGTTTATTTACTTATTTTTTTTTTTTTTCATATTTTCAAATATCAACCGTTAATGATCAAAATTATGCAGAGTGCATTGCATTTAGCCGAGACAGGCGGGCAAATGTATAATTTAAAAATTTATGATTTCTCAAGTCCTACTGGTTTTTATATAATTAAAAATCACACGCAGAGAATAATTATTAAATGACTGTGAAACGGCAGTGAAGATAGATATTACAGTTTTATAATTAAATGCATGACTTAAAATTTAAGTAATTTTATTAAAAAAAAAATATTGGTTAAATTTACTTAATGTTCATTTTAACCGAAATCGCTGTCGCTATCGCTCCATCAAACTGATTTATTTTCTTTTAAGTTAACAAAAAAAAACATACGAAATAAGATTTAATAAAATGCCAAAATAAAAACTGCTTTCATTAAATAGATCTGTTCACGCAGTTACCTATTAATTTCTTTAAGTCTACAAAATAATTGTAACTTTAAAACGCAAAAAAAAAATAAAATTAGTCTATACAGAAATATAATTTCCCAGCAAGTTCATATATGTATATAACTCAGGTAAATCAGTCATCGTGCTATTTATACAGTGATTACTTCATCATGAGCTCTTGGTAGTTACTAGTAACACATACTGACTCTTAGTACGTGTATGGATAAGATGAAATAGGATATGTGTTTGTACCAAAGACTATTTTTGATCCCCATATTTCTCACTAGCAAAATGTTCTGTGTATATTTGAAATTGAAACGTGAAAATACACATACACATTTACACGAAGTAAAATGTTCACGCATATTCTATATTATATTTTTGGTTTGCTTTGCTATTATAACATTTTATTTACACCTTTAACCTTTATGTTTATTATGTACCATGTACAATGTATACCAACATTATGTCTACGGTTGCTATTTTTTTAAATTTGTTTTGATTTCTTTTTTCTAGTTTTTTTTTTTTGTATTATTACTATTTGTTTTTTGAAACAAGATTTTCAAATTGTTTTCAATCTGATTACAAATAAAGTTGAACAAAACTACATAGTCTCACATCAGTATTTATACTTTGAAAACTATAAACGTTGCATTTTCTTCTTTTCGTTTTATATATACATATTTTTTTCTTCTGATTTCTGAAAGACAAAAAAATAATAATAATAATAAAGAAAAAGTCTATAGTGTCAGGTGAGAGCTAAAACAGTGATCCAAAAAACGTGATATGACGTTCTGTTATTTATGTTGGTTGGTACATTACACACAGCACACATGTAACAAAACACCAGAGCAAGTAAAATAAGTTAGATGACTGATATTATCAATAAAAAAAATATAAAAAAAAAAAAATAAGGAGGATCAAATATTTAATTGACATGAATGCATACAGATTTAATAAAATAAATTTATAAAGGCAAATGATTATTTAATTTTAATTGATGAAGATTGAAAGATGACTATATATAAAAGGAAAAGAAAAAAAAGAAATCAACAACTTGTATGTAAAACATATGTATACGTTTATCGATATCAAAATATTGATTTGTTGTTTGGCATTGACGTGTTAGAATAATAACATTTTCTGGCGACTGAAAAATGCTTAGACTTAAAAGATATCATTTAATATTAACTTTTTAGTTTTGTGCAGCGTTTGTCTCTATTTCACTTATAAAATGTCTAAATTGCACAAAATTTGCAAGAGTATTATTGTACACAATTTATAAAGAAATTATAGTAAAGTAATATCGAATTTCAACAATTTTTTATGAATAAGAATATCGTAATTTATTTTATTGAATAGTTATTTAAGATTTATTTGGAATGGTTATTGAATCTAATTATTTTTTCTACAAAATTTTATTTTATTCCGAAAACTTTTGACCGGATTACCCAATTGAATATTTAATTCAAATACAATTTTCTTACTGTCGAAGCTTAATCATTTTCAATAAATAAAAGTTGAATAAAAAAAAAATGTACTAATATCCAGCCGTACCTACAATTATTGTTCGTAATTCAATAACATTTAATAGTTTTTTTTTTATCACAAGGCCATCTACCATTCTCAATTTGCTTATAGTTTATTTGAAATAGTAAATGTCAATAGTGTAATATTTTCTTTTTCTATACATATATTATCACATAATCAAAATCAAATATTAATCATTAAAAAGAAAAAGAAAGAAGAAATTTCAATTAATATTTGAATGCAGGCAGTTTTAGTAATACATTATTATCCAATTCGAAATAATTGTGGTTTTTCAACAATATTAATATTATTTGAAAAATTGTTAAGTGATTTTTAGTTGAGAGAGAAAATATACAGATTAAATATATATTTTTCAGTTATGTTAATTGTCAAAGAAATCTAGAAAAGTCGTTAATAATCATTTAATCTGCATTTAAAACAGTTGATACATCTTGGATTTCTATCACTTTAATGGACCCAACCAGATTAGTGTGGTTGGTATAACCATTTCAATTAATCTATATATAAGATTACAATTACATGAACCCCATTAATGTTGAATAAATACTTTCTATAGTGTTGTCATTCCATTATTTCAATGAAATTTCTATTTTACTGCACTATGGCATTAATGTCAATTCTGTGTTTATGATTATTTCAATATATTATTTCGAAATTATATACTGACAAACTATATTATTATATATTTATAAATTCTAGTCAATTGATGAACCATAATTCTAACAATATTATAAATAATTAATCAGATATTAAGTTTCTAAAGCAATGTGAAGTCGATGAGACTTAAAATTTTATTTCATATAATTTTTCATTTCATTTCATCACATTAATTTATTATATCATAATTTAAATTATAATGACAATGATATGTAATTAAATAAATTTAATTGAAAACTAAGTCTGTATCAATAATTCAAGTAGAAAATCAAAATCACAAGGACATTTTCAATGTTACCAAAAATATTTAAAAAAAAAAGAAACGTTTCAAATAACAAAGCAAATGTGATCATTTTACCATAGAAAAAATAATATGAAAAAATAAAAAAATGAAAAATGTTTGCTAGCCTCTTGATAGATATTATTGATTATTGAAATATAAAACACGAAAATTGGGCATACTTGTCAACAACTTTGTGGATATAATAAAATAATCATTCAAAAAAATGTTTTTTAAATAATTTTCTTGAGTTTTTATTTTGCCAATGTGTTTACCTTTTGTATTACGTATTGTTGTTGTTATTTTTTTTCTTTTGTTAAATAAAATATTTCGATATACAAGGTGATTATTCGATTTTAGTTTAAAATTTATTATTCTTCTTTCTTTTTTAAAGATAGTCAATAACGACAGTTTAATTGAGCTTAATTTGTTTACCCACTTTAATTTGCATAAAAACTATAAGTTTGCGTGTGGCTGACAAGAACAGTAAGTGATTTGAATTTTTTTTTAATATTCATGTTCAAAAATATTACAAAATAAGAAAAAAGTAAATATTTTAGTCAAGAGTCAACAATTACTTTTAGGTAATATAAAGAAATTTTTATCACATATTTAACAAAAAAGTTATTCAAACAAAAAAAAAAAAAAACTAATTTGATGGTTTCATAAATAATAGAAAATATTTTAATAGATATTGAATAACTATTATAAAACAAAAAATTTCCATTTGATTTTAACTTGTTGTTTTTTCTTTTAATTTAATGATCTCTAAATTTTATGACCACCAAAAAATTTTTAAAATTATTATAAATTTGGCAACTTTATTAGAACATCATTTCTAAACATCGTTGTCAGACCGAAATTATATACACTTTTCTTTGGTACAAAATAACAAAATGTCTATGAAATGAAACCAGGCGCACATGATTTTAACAACTACGCATATTTCTTTATATATTGGCACAACTATATTATCATTTATACAATTTCTTATTGTATATTATAGCCATTTTTTGTTGTAATTGTAACTTATTAAAAATCTCAAATAATATAAATATATGAATATAAATTAAATACTTACATTAGCTAAAATAGTCAAATGATACATAGACTGGGTTTCAAAGTCTAACGGTCCAACCAAGAAAATAGTTCCTTCGGTTGTTTCTGGTGAAACAATTTTCTGTCGAATTGCGAATAATGGTGAACCAAAGAGTTCCAAAATTACATCTTTTGTGGATTCTGGATTTTTTCGAGCAATTATATAGTCTAGTTCAGCACCACGTTTGGCATCCTATTCAAAAATTTGTAATTATATTAATATTAAACTTTCAACTGTTTAATAGTTTTGAAATATTGGATATTGAGCGTAGATTATATAGCAACGAATCAACAAAATTTAAATAAAATAATAATAATATTGAATAGAAAAATTGTCTCTGTTCTTCACCGTAATTCTAAGATTCATTACATTTTTACTCCTTTTTATTACAGATAGACATCAGTAAGCTAATCAATTTTATAAAAATTGAAAAAACAAAATAGGAAAAACAAATGCAATTATTCGTCAATATATATTTAAATTAATAGTTGGTACGTACATTTACGTGAAAATTATAATTTACATAAAAAAAAAAATACATTTGGACGAAATGATCACGTTTCAGAAATCGATTAGCGTGATATGATGTTTATAAGATAAATGAAATAGTGCCATGTAAATAAAATTAACATAATAGAGCGAATCTAAAATAGATGGAACGAATGTACATGTATTTATCTCAGTATCATAGTTTGTTGTTTGAATGGATGGATGGATATGGATGTATATATAATATATATGTATAAATAAATATATATTTATGCATCAGCATGTATGATACCGTACGGTATGGCTATATCAATATCATTTTATAAGTTACCTACAGAATATAAGATGAAAAGCACATTGCATATTATGGTTTCCTGATAATGTATAATATGAATTTATAGTTTCGGTGATAGTTTTAAATTAATATGATATTTTTTCATGAGTAGATTTTGTTATGTTATATAAATATAGTGTTGTGTTTGGTCGTATCGTATCATATTACGATATTAGGATCAAGTATAGTTATTATAAACTTGGGCCGATAGCACCTATAAGTATTAATTATTTAGAATCTCTACACAAAACCAGCAACAACCAAAATACACACACAATATAATAAATTTAATTTTAATTGTTAGGGCAACCATAAGGTCCTTACAGATCTATTATATATTATTATATATTGCGGGCAGGTAAATTATATACTCTTGTGTATAATATTAATCATCTAAAGATTTTATAATAAGATATAAAAGGTGATTAGCCTTTTTTGTTTGCCTTTTTATTTCCTTTCTAACTAAAATAAGATTTTTATTTATTGTTGTTGGTTTCTTTTATTGTTCTGTTTAAACCGTAAATACAAATAAGCTAAGCTTTGTATATATTTCAAAGTGAATGGGTATTCGTTTTTTTTATTTATTCTTTTTTTTTGTGATATTTGCGTACTTATATTTTTATTTCTTTTTTTTTTTAAATGGTGTCGTATGGCAATTATGTGGCAAGAATATTTAATCTACATTATTTTTGGTGGACAAATGACATGAAGTTTGTATGGCATATTTTTTCTTTTTTTTTCTTTACATACATAAATATTGCGTTCGATCGTAAGAATTAAACATAATTATATCATAAAATTATATGATTAAATAAATACTTACCTCGGGTATCATAATAATTCCAGGTTTACGTGGAAATATAACATCGTGCGGTGTTGTAAAATTTGTTGCTGTTATTGAGCAACTTTGTTGAACCTTTCCACCCTTGGTGTCCTTAACGGATACTTTGAAATCATAGTATCGACCAGGTTCTAATCGTCTAATTAATACTACATTAGCTTGGCAAACAGAATTATATTTTGTACATGGTAATGAATCTATGTGAACGGTTGATGAGGATGAATCACCTTTTAAAATAGAAAAATAAAATTTCATGCGATATTGTAGACGATTCATATATAATAGAAAACAAATTTTTTATCAGTAATTAAACTTACCAACTAATTCAAACTTTAGTGGATAATCGAATTCATCATCGGTTGCTCTCAGCCTATAAATGACTGAACCGACAGCGGCGTCAGCTGGAACTAAAACTAATCTCATACGCGTTGTTGGATCAAATTTTGGATCGGCACCTATTGAATGTGATATTAGTTGGAGAATCAATCCTGACCATAATAAAATTATGGTATTCATTCTGCAAAGAAAAAGAAAATTTAGTATTAAAATATTATTACTATAATTATAATTTTTTATTTAAGTTTGGTTAATATTAACTTAAAATGCTATAATGTTGAAACGAATTAAAAGTTTTGAAATGAGAACATAATTATTTTTCTGAAATGTTGATAAAGTAATATCACATCGATGTAGTTTTTGCATAATCCGAATTCTGAAAAATTCTTGTGAAATTCTTCAAATTAAATTTCACACAAACGCATCTACTTCAGAGTTATTTTAAGTTGCAAGGTCTGACTACTAATGACTATTCAAATAAAGCACGTTACATAATAAGCAAATAAATACAATGAACATGTCATAAATGAGATCATGAGCAGAGAGAATATAAAGTTGAAATTGCTTTATATTTAGATACATATTTAAAAAAAAAAAAATGAAAGAAGAAATTTTTTCTCACTGCACAATGTTTAATGCATATTTCACAGCTCATTGTATACACAACACATGATGGACTTTGTCTGTGCAATGTTTATTCACTATTTATAATACCCGATCACATCACAAGTCACATTTGAACCATTTTACAGTTATGTTAAACTTTAAACTAAAAACAATACACAGTGAAAATTATAATCAGAATAAAGTTATTTCAGAAGTGAATATTATTCTTTGTGAATAATAAATAATAAAATAAAATGCCTTCTTACGACATAATCTACATATTTTTGGTTTTGCCTTTGTGAAATGGTCAATTTTTAGTATCATTTATTTTTTATGATTTTTATTATCTATTTTATATAAGTATTATTTCTTTTATTTTTATTATAAAATCACGATGAAACTGTAAAAACTCGTGCAATTGCAGCTGCTTACTCATTACTGACGCTCTAGCATTGATTGTAGCTATATAGTAAATTCAAATGTTTTCGTGTGAAAGCTTTAGAATTGACTATATACAAAATAAAAATAACACTGAAATGGAAGATTTTGCTTTTGGTTGAAAAGACCACAAAAAAAAAAAAGAAATAAAAGGCTATTGATTTAAAAAAAAATCATGCTTGGTATTTTGTTGTTGTTGTCTTTTTTTCTTTTTGTTTCGTTTGTCTCATTTGTCTCAAGAGTCACCAAATAATAGTTATATACTGATTTAATCTCAGTCAGAATGAATAGAGAAAAAAAAATTACATAAAACCTAACTAGCATAAAATAAAGACAACTATTTAAATATTTACAAAATACGCGTAAAATAATATTTTATTTTCTTATTATTTTCAATTGGACAGTAGGTAAGTACCACGTTTCGTATCTACACCATATTTTAAGCACCACTATTTTATATAGCAGCACTTATAAAGAGATCTTGAGGCAAGGCATTTGACAAGGTCGTTCATTACTTTAATGCGGAACATACAATTTATGCAAACATTTAATATAGTTTTATTTATCTTTTCATTTGACTTCATATTTAAATGAAAAAGAAGAAAAAAAAAGAAGCGTAATAAAATAAAATTAAATCTATATCATATACTTATATAAGAAACGTAAACTACTTCTTCAATCTTCATATAAGAACACACACTCACACATTTATATAAATAAATAGTCGTAATTTATATTTGTACACATTTGTTGCTGTTAATATTTATTACTGATTATAAAATTTGACAGTTAGCAAGTAAATGCTTTTAAAATTTTTGACCCATAACACTGTATTTTCTATATAATAAAAACTAAAAAAAATAAATAAAAAATAATTATTTTATTTGAAATTATTTTCTGTTGGAATAGATATTCCATAGCGGTTTTAGTGGTCATGTCCAAATAATAGTTAGGTCATTTATTAAGCTTTAACATGATTACTTAATACTTTTAATTATTTATTTTATTTATATAAATATAAATTTGTTGTATGTGATTTATCTTAATTTTGCATGCAGTGTGCAATCGAGCGCTACTATCAAAAATTTATCGACTAAAAAAAGAAAATCATTATTCTTTTTCATTTAAGATTGTTTTTTTTTTCTTTTTTTCCTTATACTTTTTTTTTCTTGATTAAATTCAATGAAAAATGAAGAAAAAAATTCGATTTAAAAATAAATGAATTAGAATGGAATCTGTAATGATAAATACGATTTTTTTTTTTTAAATATTGAAATCGCCCTATACATTTATTTATTTACAAATCAATTGATTTGATATAATAAATTGCAATATGGTAGAAAATCACGAGAGAAAGACATAAGATTTAAGTATACAAAATTTGTTCAATGTTTACCCATTGTACAAATTTTACATTTGATTCGTTTCAAAAAAAAAACTTGGTAATGGTTATTTAGTGCACAATAAATCTCTTATATATGTATAATGACGTCTAAACTTACCAACATTTTAATTTAATAAGCACACACAATTCTTTTATATTCTTTTTAAAACAATTTTTGAAAATTTAATGTTATAGTGGTACTATTCTATTTTGTACTGATATACTATTTACTGTCAATATTTATTTTTTTAAAGATTCTGATACTTCTGAATCACTCCATTTTCATTACTATAATTACAGATACTGCAGTAATTCAACCTATTTTCATTACACTATACTTAATACCTCTTTTTGTTCAATCAAACGGCACACCACTATTTATCTCGGTCTCTTTCTAATTTCCTGTACTATAGTAATAAAAATGGGGTGAATTACTACAGTATATCTGTAATATATGTACTGTGACATATCTGTTTTTGGTTACGTACCCTTAATGACATAATTAAAATACGATACAGCTGCTGATTATTCGGTCTTTACACTTTAATTGTTTAATAAAACACTTATAAAATAGCACGCAAAAAAAAATATGATAATAAGTAAATATCTAATAAAGCCATAATTTCTTTTGATTAAAATCAGATAATATAGACTTATATATAAGTTAAAATTATCTGTACATCAGATCCATATTCAAATAGACCTTCGACTGAACACGTTTCGGTGTAAAAGGCATCTTAAAAATAAATATATTTACAATATATTTTAGATTTTATTTGAAAACATACTTATACACAAAAAAAAAAAAAAATGAAAAAAATATCGATTTAAAAATAAACAAAGAGATGAAAACATTGCAGTAACTAGTTGTATATAATATGTTCAAATTAAATATAAGAAATAAGGTACCTTATAATGGCCAATTGAATATTGCAATAGCAACAACATATTCCAAGAATAATTCTCAAGTTGTACACTTTTAAATATTGTGGTGTATTGTATACAGTAGGAGCTTTTGTACATAATAATACATCTAATCCATGTTACTTATTTTATTTATTTTGTTTTGTAAATAAGTAAGTACAATTGCATTGTGAAGAAAAGAAAAAAAAATGCAAATAAACAAATATATATATAGAAATATATTGTAAACAAAAACATATAGTTGTTTGCTAAAATTGGCATTGTTGTAGAAAATTGCGTACCTTTGCTAATATTGTTGGAGGGGCAACAAAAAAAAATAGAATAGATTGGTCCAAGGAATATTTGTATTGCATTTATGAAATATACAAATAATCGATTGCGCATAGAAATCGAATAGCAATGATTTCGTTTTCAAATTATTTACGAAATAATTGCAGATATTTTTATCTTAATCATCAACTGGAATTTTTATACTTTCATACTTTTCATATAATTAATCGATGTTAGCATCAGAACACGATATGATATTTCTTTTTTTTTTATATTTTACAATGGAAACACTTAGAAATTATAATTGGTAAATATGAGAGATGCAAAAAATATTTAGTTTTACTAATGTCGAATACATAAGAAATTTTGAGTTTTTCGGTCACCGAATATTAATAATATTTTTGAAATTCCAAATAATTTAATTATTTAATAAAAATCGTTAGTTGTTGTTGTTAGAAAAAATATTTTATTCAATAAAAATATTTAATTAAATTTAAATTCGTAAATATTCTAAAAAATTTAAGAGAAAATAAATTCTTAAATATCCGATATGAAATTCTTTCCTAAATATACCAAGAAAACGATTTATTTGACTTAATAATGTTTTTTTTCATTCAAATATTCTAAAATAACGTATAAAGAGTGTGAAAATTATAAAAAAGCAGAACGTTTTACTTTTTTATGTTTTTATGTTTTCCTTTATTTGTCTTTTCAAATGAATCGACTTCTCCTATCTCACTTTTAAACTAACAACGTTAATAAAACATTAAAAACAAAGTTTGATTTTTTTTTCCAAATATTTCATGTCTCTTTCAGACACATCTTCAATGGATTTATGTATTAAGAAATTGGGTAGAGAAAAAAGATTAGAACCTATCTCAACCACTACAAATTTACTATTCTTAAGAATTAAAACATTTATTTTTGTTGTTTAATCTTGATCAATACAGATTTTTAAAAAAAGTCAAACATATCTAACATATCAAATAAGTCAAAAGTTTCATAACAAATAGGAATCTTTGATTTTTGATTTTTTTTATTTTTTTGGGTTAAATCATCGTTATTGTGTTAAATAGTGAATGATATTCAATTTTGTGGTGACATTGAAAGTATTTATTTCAACCATCTTCTGTTGTTGAACAGTATACTCTAATAACAATTTAAAATTTGGAAATGTTTTGGGGGGTTTTCTCGCAGCAATACTTCAGGAGATCCTCTGGAATTATTTTGCCGATTCCCAGACATTCTTGAGCATAACCAAAATTTGTAGTCTTCTCAGGAATTTCGAAGAGCATCTTAGAAATTCTCAAGCAAAAACAAAATTGACTTCTCCGGGAATACCTGGGTACTGGCAAAATCATTCCCAAAGTGTTGCTGACGGTATTCTGACGTACGTGGTACCACTCAGTAAACGTTCATGTAATGAAATTCCACAAGAAAACCTTATGAACAAGAATTGTTTATACTTTATAGGATTTATAGGCCTTAAGGTTAAATTCATTACATATTTAAGATCATCATAAATTATTTGCCGTGTCAGTCAATATTACGCTAAAAGTAATTACAACATATTGATGTAAAATAATTCTGAATAAGAAAATAATTAATTAATAATTTTGATTCATTAATACCATTTTTACGTGTATCTTGCAATAATGCTAAAAATTGTGAACAAAGAAAATAATGATAAGCTGTAATGTAAAAAAGCGAAAAAAAAAAAAAAATCAGAGAAGAAAAGTCATAAAAAAAATTTCTATCTCTTTTAAATTATGTTCATTTTCTATATAACAAATAAATTCAATTTAAACGTTCAGCACACCTATATTCAAATAGTTATAATTCTAATTACCAATGTATTAACAGTAAATATCGATACTTTATGTTGTTTAAACTATTAACGATTTTAATTGTTTTCTTATATTTACAAAATAAAATCGTGAACCATAAAATATGTTTTCGATAATATTTATTAATTACTCTTTAATACAACATTATAAAATCACACTAAATACGAATAAATCACTAATATTCTAATCCCATAATATATATAATAAAATAATACAACAATTCACAATACACAGCACACCAGCAAAAATGCAATTGCATAAAATGTCAATTAATATATTAAATAGTAATAATTTAGCATCAATCAATGCGATAGAATTACCTACACTAAAGTGCATTAAGATTAGATTGTCTTCTTTTTTATTTTTTGTAACTTTTCAAAAAGAAACTGATGTTTAATCTGGTGAATATGCAACAATATCACGATCCATTTTATTTATATTTATTGAATCTATAACTTTAATTATTTATGCATTAAAAGTTATGTTTGGTAGGTATATTATATACCTTTTGTTTTGAAAAGTTCACAAGACTAATCGATAGGTATTTTAAAACGTTTTACCGATTCTTCAGACTATGTCTTATTTTTTATGTTCTTTCCTTTTTTTTTTTTTCTATATAATAGAATGAATGTGTCTACGTGTATTTTCAAAATTGCATAAAATAAGTGGCTATTCTATTAATTAACAAGATTTCTTTAAAATGGAAGTGTGGAAATTTTTAGAATATAATTATTGTTCTGTGAAATAAATGTTTAAATGGTATTGTTCAATGTTCAGCAATAAACATATATTGGCGTGAACGATTTTTCGCTTTTAAATTCTCTTTATTTTAAATTATGTATAAATTCCAAATAGTCACCATTTTGTAAAATACTCGAGAATTAAATATACTTTGATGCAATTTTTGTTTTTTTGTTTTTGTTCTTCGTCGTAGGTAATTTAGGTGCCCTTTGGTCATTTTGAAGACATGTATTTCGTTTTGTAATTATTGTGGATTATTAAAGTTTCTTATTTTAATACATCGCTCATGTGCAATGAAGCAATATTTGAAGTTTATAAAACCGTATTTCTTTTGTAGAGTTTGTGTGCTATTACAAAATATTAATAATAATATTCAAGCACACAATATGACCTAAATGACCACGCACATATTCCATATAGTTATTATTATTATTATTATTATTATTATTATTATTATTATTATTATATTATTATTATGTAGTACTATTTTTTTTTGTGTGCAGACTCGAGGCCATTTAAATGAGAATCTCCTTATATGAATATATTATTTTATTTGTGGAATTATGATACTATATGTTATTTTAATAAAACATATTATTAATAGAGGTAAAAAAAACTCTCCTTATTGGAATTGCAAATATATATAGGTATGTAAAGAAAAATCAATATCAGAATTGAATTAGTATAAGCCAGCTCTAGTTAACTAGTAATTCAAAATTTTGATAAAATTGTTTGGTTAAAAAGATTTTCCTTAGCATAACATTTTAGAAGCAACCTATCCAACTCAACTACACACAAAATCTATAAATAATACTTCAAATTAAATTCAAATTATACTTGTAAAGTTCAATAAATATGCTAAATTAAGATTTTTTTTGATCCATATATTAAATGGTATGATTGATTTTATAACCGTTATATAAAGTAATAACTTGATCAAAACCAAAACTTTTTGCATATAAACGTGCTTTTGATGAATTTAATTAAGGTATTCAGTATCCACAAGTCTGTAAGCCATCAGTATTTCTTTAGAATCATTTATACCAATCTAAACCATATATATATAAAAAAAAAATCTCTTACAGCAAATAGTGGTGATCGTGAGCATAATGTAAACTACATTTCAGTGCAATATTATCTGCTTACATTAAAATTGAAGAAAATAAAAAATAGCTGTATATTATGCATGATAATCCGCTCTCTCACATAATACAATTTTTTTTTTTCATGTTGCTTCTGTGTATCTATTTAAAGACAACGGCCAATAAATTTTAATGATCGACTTTTCTATAAAATAAAATACTAATCTTTATTTATGTACTTACACTTTAGAAAATTTCTAGTATTATTAATTTCTTATATATGTGTACATTCGTCGCTGATTAACTACCATATTGTTTATATTTTATTTTATATTTTATTTTTATTATTATAACATATTATTATTATTATTTAATAATAATTCAAAAGTTTATAACCCTATTTTTATATCAAATATATCAATACATATTTATATACATTTTTCATATTTGAAAAGTTAAACAAAGATCGACACACGTTATTCACATGCCGACCGCATAATGGTTACCTAAGATTTGACCGCAACAAATGCAACGGTTTATGGCCAAAAGGTGAAATATTTGCTGATTGCGTGACTGAAGAGTTGGCGGTCGCGTCTCTAGTTTCCTTATTTCATAGAGTTTTATTTTTATACTTTTATTTAATAATATTATTATTTCGAAATATATAGAAAAGAAAAATATATATCGTTTTTAATGCGGTAGAATAGACGAAGGGAACTACAAGAATATATATAAGGTTCGATGTCTTTTGAATAACAATAAATATATTATATAAGAATAAAAGCTAAACCATGCCATAGATTTCCGATTGGTTTAAATAAAATGAAAAAAAAAAAAAAAAAACAAACAAACAAACAAAAAACGAAAAATAAGAAGAAAAAAAAATTAATGTCTATTTAATGGGTATTATTTATTTATTTAAATGTTCCTGATATAGAAATTTATTGTTGAGAAATGTATTACCTTTTTCTATTCCATAATAGTTTAAGTCTAGGAATATTAATGGCAATCTATTATAATATAAAAACATATAATGTAGGTACCCACTCTTTTAAATAAATTGTCTTTCCTTCATTCGATATGGTTTTGTTCATAAATATAAATAGAAGAAAAGAATAAAAAAAAAATGAATAAAAAAATGCAAAAATAAAGTAAAATATAACTACCATAAATAAAAGGATATCATCACATTCATCTTTCCAGATTTAATATAGTGCATTTTGTATAAAATTCATGACACTAATGCGAAATATATTTAGTTTGGTAGACTAAAGTTGAGGTATTTTATAAAACATATACATTATAATATAACAGAATTTTCATATATACAAGATTATTCATTGTCGGATGGCTTTTGTAACTGTTTAAAATTTCATCTGCAAATAATGAAAATGAATATAAAAAAAAAAGAAACAATAAAAATAGAAATGCATATTTTGTTAAGTATCGCATCGTGAATTATTTCGCAGTTCATCATTTCATTGCAAAAATAAAAGATTCGTTTTCACAAATAGATTTGTGTATGCTCACTGAATAATTATATGGACATAAGATTATAAGGTTCTAATCTAATTCTATGAACCAACTCAAATTCAATACAGACTATTTGTCTTTGAGTACATATAAGATATAAGGGATTTAAGTTAACAATATTTAAGATATCTCTAGAGAAAATATATTCTTTTACTGAAAACTTTTACTTAACAGCTCTTGATTGTCACTTGAATTTTTTCTTGATTATATCTAGGAGGAGGGATTCCACATTTTCAAATTATTAGAACTGAACTTGCCACAATTTATTATGTTTTTAAACTGTTGAACTATACAATTGATTAAATTGTACATTTGAAATTTTTTTCTATCACTTTTGAGCTAATTAATTTGCAATACAAAAATAATAAAAATAATTAAAAAAAAAAAAGAACAAAAATTCAAATATCTATAGCTTACCAAAACTATTTATAATTTGACGGTAGAATTTTTAATCCATTTGTGAAAATATTACATATTAAAATTTTAAAATGTTTTCTCATTGTTCAGAGCATTAAATTTAGCACCCAAACAATATTAAATAGTTGAAATTCACTTTTACGCTTCCTCTCTATAACTAATTTGTTTTCCAAAATATTCATTTATGTTTTACTTCTAAAAATAAATACGCAATGCGACACACAATATTAGTAAGAATATCGCTATCTAACATAAAAAAAGAAAGAAAAACGAAAAAAAAAAGAAATCGAAATGCGTTTTAACTTGTGGTTGTGGCCCTTCATTTTAACATTGTGAACTGTCTATACATAAATGATTGTCATTGTTTTTATTTAATTTCCAAATATTTGCATGATAAAAGAATTATTGATCGAAACAAATTAATATCAAAAGTTTTTTGTTTTTATTATATTTCATGCTCATATTTATTTTACTAAAACATAAGACAGGGATATAATATTTCATTGGTATGGAATCATATTTCATATGAGAATTAAGGTGTTTATAGCCCCCATCTATATCGCGCTTAAGACATATAAATTTCCGTTTATATTATACCATCATCAAAATATCCACTTGAAAATACATTTATTCGCACACTGTTACAATATTTTCGTAAAGAAAAAAAATATACATATATGTATAATTGTATACATATATATTATATATATATATTTTTTGTTTTTTTGTGATATTGCCTATATAACATGGGAAAATTTCTCGATTTAGTTTAAAATTGCTTATATATATATATAAATTATATAGAAAATAAGAATTGCAAACTGAAAATAATAGCACCTAAGAAGATTACCGTCATCATGTTAAGCATATAGATCGCGCTACAAATATTTATTCAGGCAAATTACTATATTTTATTCTAGCACAATTTGCGAACTACAATACAGCAAAAAAAAATAAAAAATAAAACAAATCTATATATAATAATGTTGAATAGTCTGGCGCATTTCATTTCGATAAATAAATAAAATACCTTAACCATGTACTTAACACACATAAGCACTATGCTTATAAATGCATTTTGTCTTCATAACACTCGCCGATTTTCTAGTGAGTAATTTTCGAGTTTGCGATCAAAAGATTAAATATATAAAAGGTAATATATTATCTAGAATAAAATGCTTAGAAGAAAAGTTTTAGTTGTCTTGTTACTTATTATCTAT
>JAABKK020013753.1:0-14781 GCA_011634745.2 Catotricha subobsoleta
ATCAATTTTTATCGCA
Source organism: Catotricha subobsoleta (assembly GCA_011634745.2). Taxonomy (NCBI): domain Eukaryota; kingdom Metazoa; phylum Arthropoda; class Insecta; order Diptera; family Cecidomyiidae; genus Catotricha; species Catotricha subobsoleta. The sequence continues at coordinate 17 of JAABKK020013753.1, forward strand.
AAAAGTTAAAAATAAATAAACAAATAAATATATGAAAACAAATTATTTTACAACGTGAAATGAATAAATAATATGCAAATGAATCAAAAACTTATTCACTATATATATAAAATACGACATACGACTGGAAAATATTAAAAGTACCTTTAACTTAATATTATATGTAACAAGTATCAACTAAATTGTATTATTCACATTACATATAAATCAAAATGTTGTAAATCAAACTTGTCAAATTATTTATACGTGTAGAATGTCAAAATGTTTTAAAATATTACCATTATAAAATCTACATAATATATAAGATTTTGTATATAGTTTTTTTTTTTTTTTTTTGTAATATTATTTGCCATGTTTAATTTATCGGAATCGAATATTTTATAATAATCTAATTTTTTTTATGTACCTACAACATACGAAATGTATCATTAGATAAGTATGTAAAGTTGCATAAGTTTTTATTTGTAATTAATTGATAAGAATTTTTTATTTTCAGTTTTATTTAGTGTGTTTCTCAAATTTGTAGTCACAGAGGCTGACACTTAAATGGACTATTTTTTTTTGTATTAAATATCTTGTCGTCTACTTCTACATAAAAACTTTTCTGATGCAGTTTGGCTTCCAATTTCGCTGTCCGCAAAAGTGGTTTTCGAAGAAAGGTGATTAAACTCTATTATAAAAGAACTTCTATAAGCAACGTAGTTAGACACAACCCTTAAGGACCATTTATTAAGCTTCAATATCGATTCATACTTATTTCTCATTTTTTTTTCAATGTTTACTTTATTCTATTAGCTTATAATACTGCAGGTGAATTCTGACCAAAATTTGTGATATAATATCACAAATTTATATCACAATATTTTAATACAGGGTGGTTTAAATAACATCATATTGGAACAAAAAAATATTTTCCATGTTGGTAGAACCACCCTGCATTGAAATATTGTGATATAAATTTGTGATATTATATCACAAATTTTGGTCAGAATTCGCCTGCAGTTGACTTCATTCCATAAAAGAAACAACTTGTGTGTATTCAGATATGCAAATAGAATTCTAACTACATCAAATTTTCTCAAATTCAATTATCATAAAATGATGAATGAGGATAAATAAGTATTCATAAATCGTAAATAAAATACTTTAGATAGGCATTCGAATCCATTCTTAAAGGTGGTCTATTACCGATCAATTTAAAACACTTTAACGTTAACTACCATTAAAAATCGATAGTTTATAGAATTCAAATATACATAAATATTTTAAGTCAGCCTATCTCTCATTCTATTTCTAGATAATACCAGAGCACGCGCTAAAATGATATTAAAATTTATTAAATCAAATACTTAATTAGAAACATTGCATAAATCTACATGAAATACGATAGAAACAAATACATTAGCACTATTTGCTTATTGTATTATAGCGCCATATAAATGTAATTACATCTTGTAATTTGCAAAGATAATAATTTTCTGCTTTTTATGTTTATTACAATATTTATGTACACCAGCCAATGTTCCATGGTCGCATAATAATTTTTACTATTTATATTATAATATTTGTTAGTAAAATGTACAAGCATTTATAAAACAACACATACGGCCCGGTAAACACATATATTTATTATTTAAATTAAGTATTATCACTGCAACCACATCTCTATGATTCATTAAGTGTGAATTTATGAAAACAGTATATTTTAATAATACCAATTACAATATATTATAAATGAGTATTAACGACAATAATATCGTTTTTTTTTTCTTCTTTCTTAATAGACATACTTATTTGTATAACATGTTTGATATTATGCGCTGCATATATTATTTTATGTTATTGCACTAAATATGTCACTATCGATTATTATTATGTCATTAAATCTAGACGTTGATATAAAGAAATAAACAGATTATCTTTAATTGATTTATAACGAAGTTCAATGAATTTTAATATATATTTATTTTTCTACATATATATTTTTTTTAAATAATACCAAATACGAATAGATTGGTAATTCAAATAGAAATATCATTTTTTTTTATCTCCATTTAGCTTACTTTTCATTAATAAAAAAAAAAAATAATAATAAAAAAAGTGTTTGTACTGAAACACAAAATATTCTATCTTAAAGACTGTATATTCATTTCAGTGCATCGTGGGAAAAACTAACGAAGATTGAAGACTGACAAATAGAAAAATAAAATAAAATCAACTGGTAATATCGTTTCGAAGTTAATAATATATAAAATTTTACAGTTTTTAATTTAACAACAGGTGCCTATCGCACTCTATAGATTATTTATATTATATTTAGTAATATACAAAATACCTGTCCCTGTATATCTTTATTAGATATAAATGTGCTGAGCATGATTATACTAAACTTATTAACATTTAGTAAGTTGGAAGTATATTAATATATATTTCTATATCAATACGTAATTATTCTATGTACAGATACTGCTTTTTGCATTACGTTTAGTCTATTATATTTTACAATCAGAGATTGCAAAATAATTTGTACATTAAATTATACACGCTGCCGTTTAGATAGCAAAAAACTTCAATTATTTTTCTCTATACATTGTGTAGAGTTTTATTCACATCAACATAGATGTTATACTTATCTTTAGATGCCTTACCGTAAGCTCAGCTACAATATTATGAAAAGCGAGTCTTTCATATATTTTTTCATGTTGAGTTAGTTTATTTACTGGCAAGATTTTATCTTTCATTATTAATCTTCGCTAGAAAAAAAAAATCATATTTGTATTTCGTAATAACTAGCATGAAAATGAATTCAAAGCGAAGAAAAAAAAATGACAACTCATTAGTAAAAGTTAGCAAATAATTAATTTCTGACCAAATTAATATTGACAACCCAAAACAAAATAGTTTTATTTATTGCAAAATTATACAATTCATTTTATTATGTAAATAATGTGTAAAAGTCAGCACAGGTTTTTTTTTTCTCTACTCGTATGTGAAACATGGTACCGTTTAAATTTATCTTATTTTTCCTAATGATTATGATCTTTTAAGGTGCAGACGAGATGATAAATGTTGAAAATGGTAAACATGGTAAAAGAGTTATAAAACAGGAACTCTGTGAACTTTTACATTTTCTATTTTGGTAAAATTTGTTTGGCAGCCTTAAATTTTTTAATATAATAATAATAATAATAATAATAATTACTATCTGGTATCTGCGCCCATAGATTCAAAAACTTTTTACGTGATAACTTTTTTTTTGAGCACACGAATTGGTTCTTAAGAAATTATCCTACTTTGCTTTTCCTCCAAATGTAAAGTTAGCATCTATGTCTGCGCTCAGACTTTGTTTCTCATCAATTTTTTCCCATGGGGATGCGTAGTGTAGAGTTCCCCAATTTAAGGGGAACCCTTCGAATATCGTTTGAAATAAAGCGTAAAATTTACGTTAGAACCGAGGCTATGCCGAATGGTTGGCATTTCGATTGAAAATTATTTTATTGTAATTAGAAAAATAAAATATCATTAATTATTTTCAATTACTATTTAACTAACCACTGAATGTAAATAAATATATATTTATACTAGATAAATTTTTCTTCATCTAAGTTGTAGATGATAGATGGCCATCTCTATCTTTAAAGGAGATGAAAGATGATCATCTTTAAATTTTCATTGCATCTAAGGTTAATGAAAAGATCTATTATCTATAAGATGGTTATTTTCAAAAGATGAAATCATCTCGACGAACACTGAATATATCCTCTCTGTGTAAATACTGTTTGTCTGACAGGCACTATAATTTTTATTGCGCGTTTTATTCAGTTAAATTCAATATTTTAAGAAATGAAATCAAATTGTAGATGTTTGTTATACCGAATAAATAAAAAATGAATAATTCAGAAATAATTTTAAATATTATTGATATATATATACCTACATTGAAATTGTCATAATATTTTTTGTATAATTTGAATTATAATAACACAATATTATATTGTTTGGTTGTGTACAAACAATATATCACGAAATAAATTTTGATTCAATAATATTGCACAATAATTCACAATTATATTGCAAATCTAGTTATAAATATTATAAAATGTAATCATTTTTAGTTCTCAAACAATTCAAAAAGTCATCTATATTATTTCAACCGTCTCTTTGTGCAATCAATAAACAACAAATTTATTTCGAGAAGAAAATTACCAGTAAGTATATAGTTATTCTTAAAGAAATTTACACAACAATGGCTTTTTTCTGTCAATAAAAATTATTTTTTTTCTTAAATTTTTTGTTCCTTCCAATCTTGTCATTATAGTAAAATATAAAATTGAAGACAACTTAATCGAATTTCTGGCATGAAAAATGTACATTAAAAAAATGTTCAACTTTAAAAATTCATAAGTGCGTGTGCCATTGCAAAAATAGTCGCGTAATCGAATTATAAAAACATTAAAACAACATTATATTAAATACTTGAATTAGTTTTAACAAGAGTTCCATCATCATAAATGCTAGGCTATCGCAAGCCGACAGAAAATAAAATAAATGAATGCACAAAAAAAAAAGTTGTTAAATTGACAAGTCGAGCATTTCATTGAATCATATTGTGTATTGGGTACGCACATAATACACAATATCAGGGCATTTAGTATTGAACTAAAAATTCCTCAAATGTAAACGCAATATTTGCCATCCGACAAAACCATTTAAACTGTTTTCTTATGTTTACGTACATATTAAATGAAACTGTATATTGAAAGCGATGATATTTCAATATAGGCCTTTAAACTTTTTACAGTGACATACAACGATCGATATTTGGCCAAATGAATGGATGCTATTATTATGTTGATGAAGATAATAATAATAATAATATAATATGCTCAAACATTCCGCAGATCATACAAATTACATCACGGTTGAGCTTTGTTGATGGTTGGTTGGTTCTGTGCACTATAGCTTGAATTTAAGTTAAGGTATCTTATAAGATACATAATAACAATATATTATGTTAGTGGTATATAGTTTTTATTGTATGAATATGAGTGCAATTCAATCTTGGCGATCACGATTTTAAATTTTAAAAAAATCAAATGAAGAAAAAAAAATTCTTCAACATTACATTAGAAACCGTATATAACTGGCAACGACTTAAGCACAAAAAAAAAATGAAGCAATTATGGCACACGAATTATTGTGCAAATATTATTTTTTTTAAATCCTTTTAATATTCATACATATTTTTTCGTTGCTATTTTTATATTTAATTTAATCATACCAACATGCTTAACAAAGAATCTTATATAGGTATCTATCTCTCTATTTAATAGGTACTGTATCTACGTAGTAAACGTTGCATTTCTTTACTTCTTTCGATATACAGAACAAGCGCAAACCAAAAACCGATATATGTGTATTCAGTATGTTGAATTGTAACTAACCAGTATATTGTTAAGAATATTGTACCTATTATAATATCGCAGTTCTTGTTGTCGGTTATTTCTCTTTCTGGTTATTATGGAAGCCGCAAGATAAATAAAATCAATCATTTTCGAAATGATTGAACAGTTCATGTTTGTGGTAGGTAAGTTAGTGCTTATATAAAAATAAAACACTTGCACTCTTGCACTTTTATGAATTTATTTTGAATGGAATATTTGCTTTGGAAATGTTTGAAATCATTGTTTTTTTTATTGATTTTGCGGTTCCTAAGACATGTAGAAAGTATTACTTATCGCAATTGTTGTGAATTTTAATTACTTTTTGGTAATGGTTTGGTTCTTTTGTATACAGTATATAGCGAAATTTATTTAGATGGTCAATTAAAAGTAAATTCTTTTTTAGCTATCAATGTTTATGCCTTGTAAATTTCCAACGTTTAATGACCTTTCTTTGTAAATGAGAATACCGAAAGGTTATGAATCGCCATTGTCCACTCTTCTAAAATCTTCTGAATGTTTTGAGTAATATGATCAACTTAGTATTAAACGAGTAAGGCGTATTTCCAATAGGTCTAACTCATAGATCACAACCGTTTAAGGTATTTATAAATCAAAAATTGTATCAGTTAGTCATACAACCAAATCAAAACTTCATAAGCCAGTATAGTGATACAAACTAGGTCAAATAAATTGAACATATAATATAAATAATATTATACGATTGTCGTTGATCATCAGATCAGTGCTGTGATTGAAAAATAATTAATCATTAACTAAAGACACCAATCGCCATTCATATATCAAAATCTTAATCATAATAAAACCAATAAAGTATATTTACTTTACCAGCTTTATCTATAAACATTCATCTCTATAAGGTGTATTAAAACGTACGAAAAAAATATTGCACAATAGCAGAAAAAAAATATTTAAACTTAAAAAAAAAAAAAAAAAAATAAGATAAAAATGCTCTTAATTTCTTTCTTATTGCCAATGCCATTTCTGAATATTAATTTCAATATTATTCAATTTAGTGAACACCTTTTTATAACTTACGACACATATATATAAGTACAAAATCCATTGGAAAATAACAGTTCAAGCTCACTTCGAACGAGCATCTTTTACTTAACATTTTCAATATGGGTGAGAAATCTTTGCAAATTAAATTAGCGTTTCAAATAAGATTACTATCATTTGATTAAAAATTATAATGATATATTTTAAATTAGCTCAAATTACATGTTATTTTAAAATGGGTATATTAAAATGTGAAAACATGTTTTGAAAGAACGTTTTCCTTACTTAAAAGTTAATAATATTTTAGTGTAATTTCATATTCTTCTAAATGTTATAAAATGTAACAACATCATATGAATATATGCAATGCAGTACGCTTTTGTAACGCATAAGAAAATTAATTGCTTGCGCGTTTTAAGAGTTGATATAATGCACCTATAATATACAAAACATTCGAATATAAACAAGAAACGGTTTTGTTGTTTTTCTTTCGTTTATTTTTTCTGTAAAACCATAATTGCCGTTTATGTTTATAGTTTGTCTCTCCTTTTTTGCTCTTATTTATTAAATTTAGTATTGATACTTGTAATATATAGTGTTTATAATCTATTTTTAATTTAAAAATAAAAAAAAATAACCTAGAATAAAAAAAAAACAAAATTGATTTATATTATGTGATATTTGATATTATAGCTATATCTTTTTTTGAAATAATAAAAATCTGGTACTGTTGGATTGGTATGTCTTCGCAATAAAACGTTAATAAGAAGATCTTGATTTAGGAGCTGAGTATTTTCATTTAGAAATCAATTATGAGCGGTTTTAAAGAAAGATAACATAATAACAGAAGTAGTTATAAAATATGGTATGCTCAATAAATAAGTATAGTAATTAATTTATTATGTTTACGAACGATGGAATAGAAAATTTCAAATTAAGAACGAAAAATAAGAAGAACAGAAAATTCTATTCTCAGAAATGATTATCAATATCTCGATGTAAATGCAATTGAAAGCTTTCGAGAGTAGGAGTAAAATATAAAATTTATTTATATTAAAATATTTTCGATGTACCATTGACTAACATTACCAATTTAAATGCTATATATGTAGCATTCGTATGTTAATTATTATTTGACATAGTAAAACCTATTAGAATTATACAGAAAAATATGTGCATATGTAAGATTAAAACTTATGGTATAAGACCACAGCCAAAGTAAAATCGGTACCTATCTAACCTACATCCATATATCAAGTGATTAGAACATTATTAACGATTCCAGTTAATATTGCGCTCTTATATGAACATACAGTATTATGAACATTTCAACATTCCGATTCTCTTGTAATAATAGCAAATCGCAATTTAAAGAAGAAAAGAGCCTCGCGCACAAATTCTATTTTATTATATAAAATAAATTTAAATTAAACTTCATTTATATATAAATTAAATTGTATAAAATGGTAATGTCATAAATTGTACGATCAAAGACCTATAAAGTCATATATTCTCAAGACGACGCATATCGTAACGTTTTGTATATTTTATATAATTCTTTATTCTTACATTTTTTTTTTTACATTTTTGATTTCCTTTATATATTATTCATTCATACCTTACCTATTTTAGTTTAGTTACAAAGCTCTAACTTAAATTTAAAAAAAAATATATAAATTCAGGGACGGAGATTAGTCTTTGTTGAGCCCCTGAAATTTCTGCTTGAAAATACATTGTTTATGGTGAACTACTTAAATTGTTTCAGCATCAGAATACTTTTTGTAGTCAATTTTATTGAGAATCATTTTTAAAACGCCACTGATGGAACTAGAGCAATACATTTAAAAAAAAGAAAAAACAAAAAATGAACGTCGATACAGAACTTAAACGTTATTCATTAAGAATTCAGTATGGCAAGTGCAATTGGCGCATATCTAACATGTATACAGAGACATAGTCCCGAGAGTGCATACCTATCCTATATATATTATATGAAAATGGCATTTATGGTATTACAAATATTTATATTATTATCAAATATAAAAAGAAAGAAAGAAAAAAAATGTGTATTTCCACTTTGGTTTGGTTACGTTGGTGATACCCTCAAGGGTCTTAATTTACGATAGAACTATGCGATCAAAATAATTTATTCTATAAATGGTTTTACTTTTAATCAAACGAATCAACTCTATAATTGCAACAATAAATTTATTTACGTATGTATTTCATATTTTTCATTATTTTCTAAGGAGAAAAAAAAAGATTGTGTATAAAATGAAAAATGTTTCGGTATGGATTGGACGCGGTTAGTTATGGTTGTAATTGGATAACTTCTTGTTGTGGTTTTCATAAAAATTATCATTTGGACTGATGTAATAAAGAGTATTTTCTTTGTGGCCAAGCCTTCAGCACATTATATTCTCTGAGAAACACCTATAGCGTGTGTCAGTAAAAAGATGTGATGATAATATGTAATTTAATTACTATTTTGAAAAACAAGCAAAACAAAACAAAACAAAAAATTGCAATGCCATTCTCTGACCTGTATTTCATATTTCATTTAACAAGTACTTATCTATGCTCAATTTTATTAACTAATAAATTTTATTATACTTTCGTCACATATTTTTAGAACGGTTCAAAAAATTTATCAAATCATAAATTATTAAATAATAATAGTTAGCGTATTTGTAAAAAGGATCGATTACAACGTGATGTCGTGAATGCATGGAATGTAACGCAACAAGTTTTTTTTTTCTTTATATAATTTTCTTTTGATATATAATTTAAAACAAAATGCTGGGCAGTCCAGTCACATTAAATAATTTTAATTATATAGTGGAGGAGTTAAATCTATGCTGAATGTTATTCAATATCACTATTATTTTGGCATCATTATTATACCGTATAAAATAGCCACAAAATATCTCGTGCATTTATATGGAACATGTTAGATATTTTTTTGTTTCTACCTTTTTTTTCTTTTCTCTGTTTTTCTATCTAGTTTGTTTGGCACAATATTATGTTACAGTTAACAATTTATGTATTATTAAACACTCTCTATTCAAACAGATGTTATACATTAAATATACATGGCAATATAAACTACTGGCGCGCATAAAGCACCATAAGATAAATAAAAACAAAAAGAAAAAAAGAGTCAAGATAAAAAAAATGATATTTGAAATCATTACCTAACACTCGGCGGCAAAATATATACTGGCTTGCAGCTATTTTAAACGAAAAACGATGGTTAAGAAGAAAGAAAAAAAATAATAATATGAGAACACTTTGATTGAATTAAAGTGCACAGTAACCAGTAACATGGTTACCAATAAAAGTAAATATATGTAACATATTATTAAATCCGTACCAAATTCGTTTTTTTTTTATCTTATATTTGTAATGTAATTCACGAAAAATTCACTTTTTAATTACATAACATTTTTGTAATTAGATTTGTATATTTGAAAATAAATGTGAAATAAAAAAATAAAAAAATAGATAGGTATAACTTTTATAAGGCTTACTAGCTATAAGAATTGCTTCCACTTACTGCAAATATATTAAATATATTAAGCAAAACATAAAGCGAATAATCTGTTTTCAAGTCGTGATATCGTAAATTGACTTTACAATTGAAATTTTTATTATGATTTTATGATATAACAATTACAATAAATTGTGTCCACACCACACATCCACATATATTATTAATTATTTAATTGGTATTAATATAAGATCACCGTGGTCGCCGTTTAATTTAGAAAAGTTTCTTTCAACAAATTAAAGCTAATTTAACAAAATCGTGCTTTTCCATTTATAGCAAAATAAAGAAGAAGAATTGAATAAAAAAAACAACAACACAACAAAAATTTATTATGTAGAAAGGTATTAAAAATTTATTCAAATTGTTCCATTTCCCATCAACTGACACTTTACATTAAATTATTCTTTCTTTTACACCCGATTGATGATGTTGAGATTGTTGATTATATAATAAGAGCTTTCTTGATAAATCTACATATACCTTTAAGTATAAACTATTTATAATATGAAATAATAATAACAATATTTATTATTCAACAGGTTATAATATTTTTTTTTTTTTTTAATTTCTTATTCGTCATTGCTTGTCGTCATAATTATAATATTTATTTATATGGTTGTGTACAGTGTATTTACCGCAAGGTACAAATAAGTAGATCTGAATCTTTTGGAAACTTTCTCAAAAAAATATGATTATAATAAATATTTCTTGTAATTGAATTCGTGTTTATTTGTTGTTATATCTTTTTCATATATATACTATACATATATAGTTATAGATAGGTACACATTTTTTTTCTTCTTATTATTATTACTATTACTTATTATATGTCTACCATAAAATAATAATAACGTTAAGTACAGAAAAAGTATAAATTTTAATAAATAAAACTGTCCCAATCTTCCATCGTGTAATATGATTTATTGTGAGAATCATTTGAAAATGCGTGACTTTCAACTTAAGTTTTAACATTTATTTTTAATCTTAAACAAACCTCATTTCTTATATCTATCTTTTCTATATTATAACCGATGGAGAAATATTATTCCTGTGCGAATATTAGAATTATAAGTAAGTGGGTAAATATATGACTTTTTTTTTGTGGTTGATCTAAATTGACATACGAATAGTAAGACGTATTACGATAGTTTGGTTAGATGTGAGTAAGGAATCTATATTTTATATAAATATAAATAGCAGGAATCATGTTATTAAAATCAAAACATATTTAACAAAAAATATTTGTTCAGATATTTGAATTCATGAATGTAAATGTTTAATGTAAATAACATATAGAATTTCTCAGCTCCTATAAGTATTTAGTTGTAACGAGCCGAAGTATTACTATTTTTTCAAAATTGAATTAATATCATTATATCCAACAGGCTAAATTTTATGTATTAGAAATTCTCTGTTCAACATCGTTTTGATCTCATCTTCAGTGGTACATTCTTTTAAGTACAATTTAAACCAAAATTGTTGAATAACTTTTACATAAATATCCATTTTTTTTTTAGACTATTACGATTATATGTAATTATAATTATTTTCAAATTTAAATTTTATTATTGTTAAAAGCATGATACTTATCAGGACCTACAATGCAATTTTCAATTTTTCTCATTTCCTAGATTTGATCGATTTAATATAGTTATCAAAACTCAGGACAATAATTTCTTTGTAAAATTTTGTGATACTGTGAAACTTAATTAAGTATATGTTTTATTTTGAGTTGAAGAATAAAAAAAAAACTTATTGTTTCACATTCACATATCGCTGGCTCCACGAGAAAATGACTTTTATTTAAAAATCCAAAAACAGAAGACTTTTATTAAAAAATCTAAAAACAAAGAGCTCATATCCATATTTCATATTTAAAAATCACTCTTATCAAAATTATCCACACAAAAAAAAATTCTTATTGCAAAATTCAGTAATAATTCGCTCTTATTGGCAAAATTTTGTTACGTCACAATTTTAATAAGAGTTTTTTTTAGTTCTAAAATTTTAACAAGAGCTCTTTTTCTCAAATGATTTAATAAGAGTTTTTTTTTCGTAATGTAAAGCCTAAATAGGAGATATTTTTTAAAAAAAAATATTAATAAGTGCGTTTTTCAAATATGAAAGTCTGATAAGAGTTATTTCCAGATTTTTTTTTTTAATGAGTCTTTTTTTTTTTGGATTTTGAAATAAGAGTCATTTTCTCGTGGAACCAGCGATATATAATTTTTTTTTTTTTTTAATTTAAAAAACGTTTTCGGGAGCAAAGCTCTCATCATCAATTTCTCTATTTTTCAACTTAAAAATTAAAATAGAGAAATGGATGATGATAGCTTTACTCCCGAAAACGTTTTTTAATTAATTTTTTTTTTTTTTTAATATAGTATGACATTTTAAGGTGTTTTGTTAATTTCCAACTCAATATAATTTCTCAATAATTTCTTTATTAATGGCTAGTATTATATATAATAATTTTCAATTTCTTTTGTTATAAGTTATAAACATTCAATGTTAGAAATTTATAAATTCATTGTGCCCAGCTTTAGAAATTTCTCCCTTAATCTCGTCAATATGTATTTATTTCCATAGAGAAAATGACCTAAGAATAGATAAAATCGCTTTGATAATAATTAATCAAATCTATTTTGCGTAGATCATTTTCTTAGATCTTAGATCAGATAGATTATTATATTACCAATTAATCTGAGAGAAAAAGTGTACCTTAAAAAATTGATCTGTATACATCTGTGCATTTAATAATGTCCAATTCGAGTCGATTTTCAAATGATTATATTTTAATTTAATCTGCTCTTTCATTATTATTTGGTGTGTCCTAAATTTATAATAATCTCTTTTATTAATATTCAAAATTAATAATTGTACATTACACATTTTACTACATTTTATGAAAACTTTTATAGTAGGAATATCTATAGCACTTAGAACTCAAATAGTTGAAAGTGGAAAAAAAAAGTCTTCCGTATTTTTTTTCTTATGTTATTTTTATTAAAAATATGACGATGGCATCCAAAAGACCAAACATAAATTCTCAATTTATATAAAATAAAGTGCTTCATTATTCGTTTATACAAGTTCAACACATTGTTGACAACACTCCCCAATCTTCTCCAGTATATATTAAAAATACATATTATTATCAATTTCAAACGATATGAAGACATTTCAAAAATATTAACTATGGTTGGTAATAGTTGCTAAGTACAAAGATAATAATAATAAAAATTATCGTTTTAATAAATTGCTTTACACATAATGTCATGTTATTAAATTCAATATACATTCAGTGAATAAATTGTATAATTCTAAGTAAATAATATAACTTAGCAAAATCATATGGCGCTGATTATTAAATGATATAAATTAAGACTTAGGTTGTACACATTTATACTATTTCTATATGTATTATTATTACGTTCCATTTTTCGATAAACGATGTGGTGCAATGTGCAGGCAGTGTGTGCACACCGCATAATATATTATTGTTTCAGTTAAAATTATAAGTCTATTCTCTACTTATACTTAACTTATAAATAATACGGGTTTATTATTACTTCGTTGTAATTATCTGCGCTCTACACGTATTTCGAATTAATATTTAGGTGTATATATTTTTTTAAAATTTGGTTCGGTATTTTGTATGTTGCGAATTTTTAAATAATTATTATCTGTAATATATATTCTTGAGAATTATAATCCGAGTTGCAGAGACCTGGATATATTTAGATGTATCCTACTAGTCCAATTAGATTAAATGAGATATCGCCATATTTTTTTTTTTTTTTGTGAACTTAAATTGTAGTGTCAATCAATAGAAGATATCTGCAAATCAGTTTCACAAATTTTCAAATATTAATTTAAAATATATCATTTACATTGTGAAACTTTATTTTAGACAACATTGATTATACATAATATAAAATAGCGGAAGTATCACCACATTTAATCATCAATATAACTTATTGAGGTATAATGATTAAAGAAAATAATTTATTTATATTCTACATCAATATTGATGAAAGAAAACAGTGATTAATTAAAAATAATATAATAAACTCCACCTAAATCTAGTGGGTGGTTGTTGTTGTTGTAAACAATCACATTATTTATTTTATTACCCGTACCTTCCTTTATAAATTAGTTATGCTATGTGCAAATATATTTTAAGAGTAAATGAGTTGTCTATTTTATGTAATTTATTGAATGAGTCATACAAGCTATATGGTTTATTAGAAATTTAAAATCATAGACAATGACAGAATCTATAATAAACTGTTGATTAATTTTTTTTTTCTTCTGTGAAATTGAATTTGATAGTTTTTCTGGTGTTGTTAGTTGTTATAGTGCATTTCTAACTGGTATACAAAATTATTAAGTCAGTAATCTCGTAGATATAGTTGAACAAAAAATAAATGCTCTTTGTATTAAAAGCTTCTTTCCTTCGTGGTTTTATCGTAATCTTCCTCGTAATCAACAAAATATAATGCAATATGAACAAATTCATCTAAACCTAACGACACTAAATAAGAATCTCACAAAGATCGAAGAAATATTTCTTCCTTTTACACGCATTTTTTCTATTATTTATTCGAAATAATATTATTTAAAAACTTTTCGGATTATAAATTAAATATAAACTTAAAATATCATAATTTACCTTGAATTATATATTGGCACAAACAAATAGAAATCTTAAATTCCCATTATTGTTTGAACTTAGAAAAATATTACTA
>JAABKK020013764.1:0-21456 GCA_011634745.2 Catotricha subobsoleta
GACATGATCGGGACTCGATCCCTGGTCCCCAAGCGCCATAGCCAACAACTCTACCACTATGCTACGGTGTGGGAATAGAATCTCATAGCTTCTCAAATATCTTCATTACTAATTCCAATTTCCCTTCTATTAGTTTCTGCTATCTTTCTAAGTACCTTCATATCAGCTACCTCTATTAATTAATTTAATTTTTATTTAAATTCAAAATTAGTATTTTCATTTGTCTATTTTCCATTTGTTTAAGCAATATTCATATAAAGTCAAAAATGAATAAGTAATAGAATAAAAAACTTCAAAACAAACGATCTTCAAATATATTATATTTTATAATCTTAGTAAACCATATTGGAACATGATAAAATTTACATTAAATTTCAATAATTTATAATAAATTTCACATCGATCGACTTAAGGGATTAAGTATTCACAACATTTTAATCAAAAGAGATATTACCTAAAAATAATGCTAATTTCCATAAAATGTGACGAAATCGCATAATCTAATATTAAATTCACACATTTAAGTATTTTGTTTGGAAGTTGTAGGTATACAATTTTAGTTAAATAGGGTGACTCAAACGACGCTTTAAACAATTATTGAGATTTTTCAAACGCTCAAGCTTCCATTCAATCGCGGATAAAAAGAAAAAATAACAACTAAATTTTACTAAAAAAAAAAGATGTCAAGAACTCCCATTAATATATTTTTAAGCTTGCTAGGATGATCGACTATATTGATTTGATTGATTAATAATCATAATCGATTTACCCACATTTGCAAGGAGGCCATTGAACACACAATTGAAAAACGCAAATTTCCTAAGCTTTCTAGAAGACTTCTGGGGTATTAAAAAAAGCTGCAGAAAAAATTAGGCGAAACTCCTAGACTTGAAAACTAGCAATAAATTCAGAAAAGATAGATTATGAATGAATGTCGATTTAGATCGATTTTGAATTCAATTGCGAAAACATTTTTCAATTTAGATTTAATTTTCTCCATTTTAGAAAATAATCGAAATGTAATAAAATTGGAATGCACATGCATTACCTTGTTATCTAATGTGTTTAATATGAACAATAATGATCTATTCAAATTATTTGTTGCATTTTGTTATTATAATATACTTATAATATTTCTGGCTGCACACATGAACATGATTTTATAATACAAACGTAAAACATATTTTGTATTTTATAAACAAAACAAAACACAACTCAAAAAATGAAAAAAAAAAACATAACTTAACATAACATAAAAAAAAAACTTTAAAATATATTATTTTTCATGATTATAATATTTTGAAATTATTAGAATACGCTGGAGGGCTTTGTGATGTTATGTCCCGATCTGTTCAACAACGAATTTCGATTTTTTTTTGCTTTTTTTTTGTCTTTAATATATTTATAATAAATTTATTTAAAATCATTATTATTATTTTATTTTTTTTGTAACTTATTTTTTATTACGTGCATTTTATAAAATAGCAGCAGCTTTAAAGATATATACTTTTATTTCTTTTATTAGACGGTGTTCGGTTCTCGCTTTATCCGCATATATTATCAAGGGAACGCATAAAAAACAAAGTCATCGATGATGTAAAATTTACGGTTAAAACCAATCATTAAAAAATAATTATTATAATTTTCTTGTCTTCTTGTACTATATTTTATGGAGTTTTTTTTCGTTTTTTTTTTCTTTTTTATTCTGTTCATCGACGGTTTTCATCGATATTTTAATTAAGCATTTTCATATTCTGATGTTAATTTTTTTCTTTTTTTTTATTAATTTTCGTTTGTAATTTCTTTTCAAAGATTATTATTTATGGGATTGTTTGATTTCAATTTAGATTTTATAGTAAGTTATTGGTTTAGTTGATTAAAAATAAAATCTTGACAAAGTACCAAATGTTTATTAACCAATTATGTATTTACATGTTCTTAATAATTCTGGATATGGATGCAAAATATCATATGATAAGCAATCAATTTACAGAAATAGAAATTGCTTCGTAGCAATTGCTGTTTGGATCACAATGCGTAGTTTTTAGTTTTACTGTTGGATAATATTTAATTGATATCTATAAGATCGTTCGTTATATATACTTTTGCTTGCATACGTTTTAAGAGAGAATAGCCTGAAATATTACTTCTTACTGTTCTGAATTTGATGTCCCTTCGATCGACTTAGGTGACAATTTATGGACGTTTCCCAAACCTCTATCTCACTCGTACTTCGTACTTATTTATTCCCTTAATTTTTCGGATTCCGCTTCAAATGTCACACATTTCTAAAACACTTTGCACATAAACAGCCGTCAAATGTAGTGTCAAACGAGGTCTACTCATGAGTCTCATGACCACAACACTATCCGAACGTACTTTGCAAATGATTGCGAAATGCGAGTAAGAGGTAGTGGTTTCGGAAACGTCCTAAGAATTAATTGCGATCACCTAAAGTAGCTAATCCTAACTCAGTTTTGTTCTTCGAATTGCTACTGAAAGTTTCCCAGTTGCGTGTCTCGTATTTATAAGAATTTACGTTTGTAATGGCTTTTGATTGTTAATCATAAACATAAATATATACATATTACATAAAATGGTTGCGCTAATGAAAAAAAAATGTTCATGTTCCTGAGAGAGGGATAGAAAGTTATACTCTTAAATTAATTGAATATCGTTTGAATCAGAAGCTATATTAAAATATTGTACTTTTAATAAGTGAATCCATTAGTTTTATTTAAAAGAACTCATTAATCGATCGATAATGAAACCGATTGTTGAATTCACAAAAAAAAAAAAAAATAAACCCATCGTGAAAAAAAAAATGTATGATTCCTAATGTAAATAAATATTAATGACTATTATAGGCTCACTAACCAAAAGCTATTAATTGACCATTAGAAATCTATAAAAATCTATTAATTTAAATGCCGTATAGCGGCTTTGCAATAATTATACCACATTTACTTAATTAAAAGATAAAAAATATTAAACATTATAGAAAACAAGATACTAATGAATTATTTATTTAATGCGTTTAAGAAAACGATCTTAGCCCAATAATTCCTTCACTTAGGACGATTTAAAGAATGACTATTTTAGCTTATATTGACTTCTAGGCACCTACAAAATGATGATTAAGAAAAAAATGAAAATAAAAAAATAAAAAACAGAAATGAAAAAAGTTTCCAACAAAACAAAGGCGAATTGTTTTTTTTTTTTTTTTAATGTTTTGAAAGTTTTATACACATATGAACCTGAGCGCTTACCGTATAATTATAAGGGCCGGTGTTCTGTGCGTATAGTCAAAGCGCGCTGATTGTGGGATCAACTTTATTTTTGCTTATACATTTGATTTTAAGTGATTTATAAAAATGAAAAAGAAAATTTTTCTGTTTTATTTTCGGTTTTTTTTTTTTTTCAAATCAAATAATAAAGGCGGAGGTTAGGTATAATATTCTATCCAACTACCTTTGGCACTGTGCGGTTCATTGTCTATAGAATCGAATAAGAGCAATTCTGTCTAGACAGACATAATATTGTTGCGTATCATTGAAACAAATGTTAGTTTATTATAAAATGTTAATTTTGACCGTAGAGTAGAGTCTTTGTAAGTTTTTCGTTCAATATAAAATGGTTGTTGTCGCTTGTTGCCAGAAAATACTAAAATAGTGGGTCGGTATAATTTTGCTATTTCTTTGATTCATTCATTAAGAACATTATTTTATGAAATAGTTAAGTGATACCTTTTTAGTTACATTAAATGATGCGAAACAGCATGAATATTACAAATATTTTATTTCATTCAAGCAAATTCTCTAGCATTAGATATCTGTTCGCAGTATACGTTGTCTGCCTATAATTTTTTTTTTTTTTAGTATTACTTTACTCAGGACATGAGTTAATTAATCTGAAGCAGAAATTTCTCAGTTTAAATCAGCCGAAATGATTACATTATCTATGCAAGAGGCAAAATTGAAGAGTAAACTCTATAAGCTGAATAACAAAGAGTGCGTTTGATCCATAGAAAAACAGTATATTTGTTTTCCGAATAAAAAAAATTTCTGTTCAATCGGAGAAAAATCAGTCTATAACCGCGGCGTTTCATTGTGATATTTCTACTATAGACAACGAATGGTGCTAAACGCTATGGATCGAATGACCTCTGATTCTAACTCACTATGAAATACTCCAAATGAACAGAAAAATCTCTTATTTGGAAAAATAATATAGTGATTTTCTATGAATCGAACGCACTCAAGTAGAGAACTGCATAAAAAAAAACTAGATTACGAATTGCTTCCAGTAAATCTAAACTTAGTGAAGAATAAAATGATGGAAGAAGAGGATACTGTCTTCTAAAAAGTAATGTGCTGGAACCAATAAATGATACTACTGTTGGTAATTATTAAACAATGATAATTTCAATGCAACAGGCATCCATAGTAATTACCCATCTAGCAACAAAATGCTCATGTGTGATGAATTTATTTAAAACGGATGTAATATAAATTTTTAAAGTAAAGTCATCACACGTTTCACATATCCGATTACCATTAACAAATTCTATTGTCACCATTAATTTTATTGCAAATTTTAGTGCAATTTAAAATAAACCTCGAGAAATGCTTACATATTCAAATATGAAAAACAAATAAAATTGGGTGCATTTCATTAACGACGTTCGTCAACAAATTTTAAAATTTGTCAATACCATTTGTCGTATACCGTTTCGTTTATTTATTATTTTCACATCAAAATAGAGACGAGTTTACTTTGTGTAGCCCGAAAAAAAATAATATAAATAAATATAAATGTGAACGTTGTTGTCTATCTTCAAAGTAAATTTTGAATAAATTTATTTCGAACCCTTATTGACTTTAAAACGTAATTTCGCAATCAAATTTCTTATTCAAAGATACAGAGAGAAATAGAATAGAAATATAGTCGAGATAATTTGAATATTTTCCTCAAAAGGCACACTACACTGATGTTTGATTATATACGGACGACAACGACATATATACACAAAACAGACAAATAGATAATCGGTTTTGGTTGTGCGGCATTATGCGAAACATGATAAATTGAATAGCCAATTATTTGCAGAAAGGAAGGAAGGATCTGAATTACGTTCTTTTTTTTATTTTTTCTTTCAGTTTCTTTTTTTTTTTTATAACTTTTAACACTCAACTCACAGTTTTACCCAGACACCTAAAGATACCGGAAGAATAGCGACGCGCTAAATAAATGTTAAAAATAAGTTAAAAGGAAAAGAATTAATTAAAATATATTCATCCTGGTTTAATATTTTAAAAATTAAAAAAAAGAAGGTAAAACAAGAGAATCGAAATCAAAATTAGTTGAAATATCAACCAAAAAAAAAAAAAAAACAAAAAATAAATAAAAAGAAAACCAAATTAAATTAAAATTAAATCAAAGCATCATCATTGTGGTAATAATTATATTTCCATACCTTTTGTATATTTATTTTTATATAATGTTCCCAATAGAAATAAAGTCAAAATCAACCAAGAATAAAGAAAAAAATAAAAAATAAATAAAACAACTCTCGTCTATTTCTTTTTAAATATACCGAACTAGGCGCCACACTCGCTTTATGTTTTCGTTATGTTTAATAATATTACAAAAATCTATTGAAAACAAATTTAAACGATGTGTCGGTTTTTTTTTATTATTATTATTTTACACTCCTCATCGGTCGTCATTAAGCGTATGGTTTGATTCAATTCCACAAAGGGAAAAAAAAAGAAGTTTTATTTAAAAAAATCATATTTTGTGATAAAGCGAACAAAACTTTTTTTTCTCTCTTATTCGGTTTAATTTTACTTTTTTTTTGCTTTGGTTTTATTATTTTTTTTTGGGTAAATTGATCTGGATTGTTTTTGACCTCGTCTTTGACTTTTTTTTTTGTTCTGTTCTGTTACCTTTCCTTTGTTTAAGATGTAGTTAACTGAGCGGCATTTATTATTTTAATACACTTGTTCTATTTTATGTATAAACGCCAGATCATATCCAGAGTCAATGTATTGTATTATTTTAATATTATTTAGATGAAAACATTTTTATTAATGAAGAAAAGATATTATTGTGTCTGGTGCGTTTGTTTTGGTATTGCGTGATTGTCTTGATTTACTTAACTGATGTTTTTTCTTTTTTTGAATTAAGAGTGAAGAAAAAAGTTAATGGAATCAAATATTGTCTGCTAAGAGAATAATAGAACTTGTTGTTAATGTCGATAAGTCTGTTATAAAAGGATAATTTAAGATGTTTTTTTTTTTTTTGATTTGGTTTAAAACTTTTATCCATAGAATGATTTTACATTAAGATTGCTTATCAAAGAAATTTAATGAATTTTGGATTAATGCATTTAATGTTTGATAAATCATATTGTAAATCTCTACCAATTTGGTGTAGTGAAATGCTGTGTAACTTAAACTAATTACATTTAATCTTCACTGGTAAATTGTTGGTCGGTTACGGTTAGTCAAATATGTAATTGACAATAATTCGATTGGATAACCAAAATATTAACCATATGATATATGAACTCTTTATTTGGAAATAGGTGCTGCAATTGTCTCAAAATAAGACTCATATATTATAAATTTCTGGCGGATAAATAAAAGTTACTGTGTGTTTAAGGTGGTCTACAATCGAGGAATCCATATTGCAGTAAAACACTTCGAGCACTACAATAAACTAAAGAGTATATATCATTTACAGTCGAAACCTCAATGTCGTTTGATTCAGTGAACCGGAATCACACTTTTTAAATCTGAAACAATTTTTATCTGGTTTTTAAATGAGATTATTTATCTTATGGTAGGTATTATATCTTGACTGATAAAACAATATAGGGGCAGCAACTATATGTCAATTATTGTAAGGAGCAAATAGTTGCGGCCCCTTTATACGAAACTCTATAAAAAAAAATAGTTGGAGCCATAGTTGGAAAGCTTTCACTAATCTCTTTCACTAAATTCTTTCATTCGACCGATTTACAGTCGATTCCGCTGTTAAAATTAGTTTCTTTAACACCATATACTTTGTATTTTTTTTTTTTTTATTATTTGAACATAATTTATATTGTAATTGGGTACTAGACCAGCTTGTATTCAGGTGGTAAACATCTCCGGCTATACGAATCAATGATTTGCCCATGCGCATGTATCTTCGAAACTGAACAAAATGTATTGAGCAAATTTTGTATTGACATTCTCGAAATTCATGTACTTCACAGGCATATAAAAGTTTTGAATAAATGTTTATCAATATTTATCTATCATATGTGACAGATCTCAAATACAATTTTAAATTTTAAATGATTAAACCATACAACATCGTTTACAATTTACATTGCAGCTCTTTCCACAACATTTTTCAATCAATTGTAACTTAATTTTTAATATAGCTGCCATAAAAAAAAAAAACCATATGAATCAAATACCGCATTTCCCAATACACGGAAAATTATATCAATATTCATATGATTAACCATATCTTTTCATTACTACACATAATTCCCCACTCCGCCCCCCGAAAAGGTCACAAATTTCATGGAGTCAAATCGAAAATCAATATTGCACACATCCTACAAATTCAATACAATTGTATCCAAGAAAAAATAAAAAGAGCACCAATACAGAAAAAAAAATATGAAAAAAAAAACTGAGCTGATTAATCTGTAATAAACCTCTAATGAAAGAATAATGTTTATATTTTATTTTATAAATTATATATTATTTATTTTGGTATCTTGTCTTCATTTTTATGTTTCGTGCGTGAAATGATTTAGATAAAAGAAGTAAAAAAAAAAAAAGTGTGAAAAATGAATTTCAATTGAATTGTTGAATCGTTTTCTGGTTCTGGGTAATCAAAAAAAAAAAAAACAACAACAACAACAAGAAATAATAAAATAAATAACAACCAAACACATTTTTCAACCAATATATTAGAAATATAATAGATATAGATTAGGAAATAGGAAGGTATAATAATAATGTGGGCCAAATTCAATAGAATAATTATTATTATTTAACCGAAAAAAAGTAGCTATGATTTGTGTTATGCTTTACTTTTTAATAATATTTATTATAAGTATATTCTAAAATATAATAAAACACCAGAACACGCAATATTTTTACTATTTTTTTTTTCTTCACCAATGAATTAATACATTTTTTTTTTTTTTTTTAAGTTTGTGGATTTGTGTTTCGATACACTTTATTTGATAACATGGGGAATAGATTGTTTAGTTTTTTATTTTTTTTCTTTTGTCTTATTTTTGTTTTATATTCTTTTAATGAGACTTGGGTTTGACATGAAAATTGCTCGAAACAACTTTCAAAATTATCTGTTTTTTTTTTTTTTTATTAGATGCGGTTATTGGTGTTGTTTTGGTCAAAATTATTTTTGATAAAGACAGAATAATGGGTTCAAATCTGGTTTTCAAAAAGGCAAGAACGTGAAAATGTAACTTTTTGTGATTGTGAATAAATTCAATTATACTTATCTAGAATTAGATTTCTTTTTTCTATAGAAATTAATATGAGTTGCATGTTTAAAGTTTATGAAATAGTTTTGTTTGTGCATGTAGATGATTTACCAGTAGTCTAAGTCTCTGGACTCTCTGTGCAACGTTACACGCTCAACAAGAATCCATTAGGTACATCTTGTATAAGACCCATGTATGAACTATAAAGAATGTATTCAGAATGAGGGAATACCGTTCTTGTACATAAGACATATGAAACCTTACAACATCTATCTATAGACAGTTTGATATCATTCTAAATAGATTCTTCTATATTTCTTTGGCTTGGTTTTTTACGAGATATTAATTATTTTCTTATTGTTTGTTTGTGCATTCAAGTCAATTATATGATTACATTTTACTTAATTAACATAAAAATAAAAATCAAAAGTATGTAAAATATTATGAGTCTATATTTGAGTTATTTATCCAATCTTCAGCATCTGATGTAACCAAGTAAATGTCATATAAGCCACCATTTAACAAATAGATGTTATACATTCTTCTGCAATATGTGTCATTGTTTGAATGTCATCACATTCACATAATGAAGAATCACAGACACCCCGCATCGAAACATACAATCACCACATTTAACTTTTCCCGTTCTAAAATGATTTAACTATTTTCCAATTATTCCTCGCTAAGTTAAATCCATTTTTATTCTTATATTTGGATCACCAATTAAATGTGCATTGATAGAATTCGACGATACACGACGAAATTAAAATATTCAAGATATATGTCGTAAAATATGTTGGCTTTCTTGACTTTAATTAATTAAGAAATAAAATTAAATTTGTGTGCGTAATTAATAATTTCATCCTCTTATGAAGAATTCATGCACGTTTAAATTATTTCTCATTACAAGTTACAACATATTTACGAAACTCTCTTTCAAATTGATAATTAATCTGTTGCAAACAATTCATAATCGGGCTCAAACCTAAATACCGGTAATTATTTGTTATTGGCAACCTGAATCCCAAGATCTTTGGTCAATTAGTGCTTCAAAACTACGCCGCCATTGCGTCATATTTATCTACAAAACTACGTAATACTGACGAAACCAAAAGAAAAATTTAAATTAAGAAAAAAAAAAAACTTAAAAACAAAGAAATAATGAACAATTATAAATTAATTTATTATCTTTTCGATTCTAAAAAGAAAAAAAAAACTATCTTTCAAATTCCCTCCATAAATAACACTTAATACCTTCTAAACAATAATAATATTTATAGACCAAATGTTGGTAATAAAAATCTGGTGTGTAATAAATCAGAAATGTGATTACTCCAGATTTTCCATATTTAATTTCATATAATTAAAATGATTTGAAAGCTTATTATTATATCTCATTTTTCTATGGCTGTCAATCAATTTTCAGTCTGAGAGTTACCTAAATGTTACCAATATCCCCATACATACACGATATACGTGTAGAATGGCGTATGGCAATGTCGAGCATAAATAAAGTTTTAAAATGCGGGAATTTGGTGTGTTCCCTTTCAATTTCTGTTTAACTATATTTGACCGCGTTTGTATTTCATTTAATTTATAATTTTTTTTTTTGTTTTTTTTTCTTCATATTTATCCTGCACCCATATAATAAGAAATAAAGTTTGCGCAGAAGTTATCTCATCGTATCAAGATTATAGTACTTGATTCAAAAAATGATTTTGGGTTGTCAATTGTTTATGTGAAAATTATACTTTACGTTGCAAAAACAAAAAAAAAAAAAAAATATGAGTGAAATATGGCCAATCAATGAGTAAATTGCATACGGGGCCCATAGACTCAAATGCACACACGCATAATACGCGCGATGGACCTACAATAAATCTTCATTTGTTTCAGTCAGCGAATTGATTTCTTACATTTCGCCTATAATAATAATAATAAAAATAATAAGAATAATAATATGGAAACCCAGAGATGAATGAGGACGCATTTTGTATTGTTATATATATTTATAAATGTTTAGTGTTTTTTTCGGTTTAAGCCTTTTATTCGTTTTGTATATATTCTGTGTGCGCGACGTTTAGCCTAAGGCCGGACGAAAACGATTCATAATATCTAAACCACCACAATTCGAATGGAATAAAGAAATCCACATAAATATTATTATAAACAATTCATTTTTTCTTCTTTTTTTTCTCTTCGTTTCGATTTTTTTTTTGTTAAATACCATTTTTATTTGAAATGACGGAATTTTTTGATTTGATTTTAATTATAGACTAAGAGCAAATACAAGAAAAATATTTTGTTACATTCGAATTATATATTATTATAAGGTTAGTTCCATTATAGACTAAATCTTGACATTTTGTTAGCTTTATCATTTATCAATATTATTTTTATTTTTGAACTCTCGAAAACTTCATATATTACTTTTTTTTTTGTTCTCTGGTTTTGTTTTTAATTTAATTGTTGTAGATCGTAGACGATTTAGCAATTATAATTTTTAAGAATTAAAAACGATTTTCTGTTTATCTTTAATACATATACAGAGATCGGTTTGTTCGGTTACTTGTTGTCTCTGCTTGCTGGTTGCTGGTTGCCTGTATTTACAGAAAGATTTATAACATTTTAAAAATGTCTTGAGGATATTTTTGTAAATAATCACGCGTTTTAGAGATTTAAGTATTTTAATGTAATTAGTTAACGTTGTTTTGCTTTGGATGGAAAATAACTTTTGTTTTTGTTTTTACTTGATATCATTTTTTTCTTCTTTTATAGTTAATTGTACATAAATAACAAAATGAAATAACAACAAAAAAAAAATAAATAAAAATAAAAATAAAATAATTAAAATTAAATAAAGAAATAATTAGTTAATAAAAAGTTTTTGTAATCGTCTGTCGGACGCATTTTCAGGGCCATATTTTCTATTTCGAATGATAAATAAAATGAACATGAATCGCAATATATAATAATTTAATCAGAAATTAATTATGTTTCGTATACTTTTTTTTTTTTTTTTTGTAAATGTATTTCAATAAGATTCTAAATAGAAAATAAATTGTACGTAAGTTTTAAATCATCACGAAACGGTATTAAACATATTTTAGAACCGCTAATATTTCATTTTATCGTTTTTATTTATGTTCTCTCGATCTTAATTTTATATGAATTGCTTGTCGATAAAAAAAAAAACTGAAAACCAGAGCTTGTGTTATTTTATCATCGATTGATCGTAATGCAAATATATGCAACAACACAAAACCAAGAGCGCAAATGTAAAATTAGAAAATTCAATCCTAGGGCTAATCATTTACGATCAGACAAAAAAACGTAATCAAAATGTTTTTTGTTGAACAACATATAATATTTATGAAAATATTTTAAATGCATTACCAGTAAAGAAAACAGAAACAAACAAAACGAAAAACACCAAAGCTATACAACAATATTTATGATAATTTTAACTTATGTTTCTTTTTATGTAGTAATTTTTTTCTATTTTATCTTATTTCCTATATCATCTTAACTAATATTAACTGTTTAATATTTAATTTAGAATAACAGAAAACCACAAAAATTCATTTTAATAGTGATTGAAATAACGTTTACTAACTAATTTTAACTTAGATGCAGGTAAGCCCATATGGTCTCTTACACATGGTCCATAATTGGAAAAACAAATGTTCGAAAATTAATTAAATTTCTCGGTTTTTATGCATTTTAATAATTAAAAGGAAGAAAGAACAAAAAAAAACAAAGCAATACAGAAATGTTTCGATATTTTGTAGCAGCGTAACGCCATAAAACAAAGGTTTTAGATTGGTTCGGCTCCTGCATAACATTAAAACTGTGTATAAAACAAAAACAAAACAAAAACAAAACAAAAACAAAAAAAGGTAACATGTGCGCAATCGGATTTGTTCTGGTCATTTTCTACTATATCTAAATATGGCATATAGAAGGTATTTTCTAAGCAAACCAAACCACTCAATGCTCTTAACCAATTCATCATGTTTCATTATTATTTCTAATAATATTATTATGTATTTATTTTTTGAAATAACTAAAGAAAATTTCTTCCGCATCCATTCCACATGATTGTATTTTAACCAGAAGAAAATAAATAAACTTTTCAACTGATGTTGATGTAATGTATTTTTATGTTGACGCTTCGAGGTTTATTTAGGCGTAATCCAGAGGGAAACATATAGAATCAAAATAAAACGCCCTTGAACTGGATTTATAGCTTATAATGTTGCTTGATGGGTATAAATGTATATTAGGCCACCCTAACCGTAAATGCAGTAAATGTGATGTGATGACTCTATATATACATTATACATATAGATAGATATATGTGGAAGGGTGCGATTGTTTGAAATGAATGAATGTATTGAATATGGGATCTATTTTGATACACTCTATTGCTTTTTATTATACGGACATCGTAATGAAAAATTGATGAGTTCCCATCTTATGAAAGTTTATGGGCCAAGCGAAGACTGAAGTGTGTGGGTGAGTGTTAAACTGTGCGGTTCCGCAAAACAAAAAGAAAAGTTACCGGATGTATTCGTCAAGGTCTTTTATAGTATATGGTTATGAATATAATGAGCATCACATTTTCCTTTTGCGATAATTTTCAGGTCTTATACAAATTGATTCAATTTCATTTGTGTGAAATTATCGTTTACCATAAAAATTTATAGTCACTTAAAAAAAAAAAAAAATAATAATAATAAAAATTGTAAAACTATACACAGATTCGGTGAAAACTGAAAACATAAAAAAAACAAAACTTTTAATTTTCAAACGCGTAAGTGATAAATATATACAATATAGAATATACATACACAAAAATAGATGCAATTCCTATTTTTTTTTTCAAACCCTTTATTGATTGTTTTAGCAAAAAGAGAGAAAAGAAAAAAAGAAATGTTCAACATTTTTTTTTTTTTAAAAAACAGTAAAAGGCGGGAATTATTTAGCATATTTTTTTTCACTTATATTTTTTATTTGTTTTTTTTTTTTTTTAGAAGGCTATTGGCGTTAAATGTTAAGTGAATGTTAAATTTAATCAAACAAAATTTCTAACGATAAAAACCAATATTTAATTAAATTATGCATTTATGCAGAATTTGAAATCATGAAAAAATTGATTGAGTACGATTGTGAAAGAAAATTCTATCGAAAACAATTTGTAGATCTCGATCACTGATCATATTAATTATCTTGATGTGAACTAAATATCCCTACTAATGAAAATACCAAACCTCAGATTATCCTAACCTCCGCATTGGAAAACGGTTCGGATAGTTTGGAAAATAAAATGATTTTTTCTTTTTTTCAGAAAATTGTTGTGATTATTTGGATTTTTCTCCTAACAGCGTTAGGAAAAAGGTACGGAATGTTAGGATATTTCTCCTAGCAATGTTTGGAAAAAAGTATTGGTAAAATATCGACCATTTGGTACGGAAAATCCTTAGGATTATCTAATTTGGATTTCCGAACATTGTTAGGATATTTTTTCAAACATTACTAGGATTTTCCGTCAATTTTAGTAGGGTAATAATAAGATTCATTCTATTCTCATACGAACCAAATATATATAAGTAATATAATAAGTAAGTAGGCACCTATGATACGTAAGTACATAATATAATGTGTATACGTATCGTATCATCAATAAACGTACATTAGACGTGCATAAGTTCAAGTACATCCGAATAGGGTACGGACAAATAAAAAAAAAGAAGTTTATAATAATAATTTGGTGAAAATGTATTGTGGTATTGTTGCCTTTTAATAGATATTTATATACCAAAATGAAAATCCGTATTTCGTAAGAGATATATTGTGGTATCATGAAAGTGTATAATATGAAAATACATTCGTACATAATGGGAAAATCTAAGGGAAGAGAAGTAAAATAAAAAAAAATAAAATATTTATATATATAGAAATAGAAAGGTTCCCTGAGTGGGAGCACTCAATGTGATTTACGAGCCATACCAGACACGCCTACACTGAATTTTACAGGCAACGTTATTATATTCATTATTAGGAGTTGGAGTGTACGAAATAATAACATAACTTAACAATGCATATTGTAGAGTGAAATATATATGCCCGCCGTATCAACATTAAATCCATATAAATACCGAGAATGTACAGCACATTAAATATAAATCCATTACAAATTATTTGTAATTTTTTTTTTTTTTGCATTAAGTTAAATAAATTTCAATTGAATTTATCTCTAGAACTTAAAGGTGCTGCAAAACTTACATTGAAACAGATGCAAATGCATGAAATTTAAATTGTGTACCCTAGTGTAACGATATATATGTAGGTACCTTCCAAGGTTGTATACTCTATAAAGACAGCATTCGAGCACACGACATACCTTGTAAGGTATACTCATATAAAAAATATACTTCCTATATTATATTTGATGTACCTTACAAACTGTAATTTTCAGTATACCAAAATATACCATTTCGACTAGAATTAATGTAAATACAGAAGAAGTATTTTCGTTAAAAATTTTGAAAATATGAGCAAAAATTATTTATTAAGTTCAGCGATCGATTACAATACTTCTTTCTTTCTACCGACGAAATCAAAAAAAAAAAAAGTAAGCACATAGAAATGGATTTAAATGTTCAATATCATAAATTAAATATTAACAGTTAGTACCCGTGTGTGTCTTAACATTATTCCTCAATGTCTTTTACAAAATACATTTATAATTGAATTCAAAGAAGTTAAAAAAAAAAAACTGCGATTAACACGATAACTGCAATTATTAAGAAATAAAAAAAAAGAAAAGAATTAAATGAACAAAATCGATTGATCGTGTAGGTTTTTATATATTGATTCAAGTGCATTGAAATTTCTTTTTTTTTTCAATTCTTTATGGCATTGCCATTTTAACAATTTATACAAAACCCTTCCTACGTATATTTTAAATTATCTACACCTAACTCTACTATATGTTTATTGAGTAAACATTATAAGCCCACCACTATATATTCAACTGAACACCGCCATATATAGAAATATTATTGCAACAATACACAAATAATAAATATCTACTTGGGCTATCTAAGTGCATTGGACATACACTAAATCAATAAATGTGTGTTTATTGTAACCGCCTATTTTACATGATCATATTAATGTATATTCGCCACACATAATTTCTATATATATATATATATATCTATCTATATATTGTAGATTTAATAGAAATCGTTATTTGTAGAAATATTTTTTACATTAGAATATTCTTCTTGCGGTTTAAGAATATATTGACGGTATTTATAAGTTTTATATGAATTAAGAATTCTCAATATTATAGCAGTATTTGCTAATAAATAAATATCGTTTTTGATATATGTATGAAGAATTTAGCATTGCATTTATTATAAACAGCGCATACTTAGTATTGTTTTGCATTCAACCAATTCCATAATTACGAATACTTATGCGGAGAAAAGCAAAGGAAGAAGAAATATTTCGTCTGTAAGTACAATTTATATTATTGTTGCAATATATTATTTCATACTAGATATACCTATACCTATTTTGAGTTCCTTGTATGGCCTTTCTCATTCACAAATTATCGATATATAGCGGTACAATCATACATACCTCTTGAGCTTGACGTTTGAAGATAAAATATTGCTACGATATTTTCCTGACTTATTTATTTATTTAATATTATTATCTGTCGATGTGTTGTGTACGCGTTTCTGTGGATATAGAAGAGAATTTAGAATGATGTTAAACAACATAGACATGCAATGGCTGATTTATTATTAGTAAATTTTATAAGTCGTTTATTCAAAACGATTCGTCATAACATATAAACATATCAAAATGTATAAATCATTATCTTGAAGGTTGTTATAAGATTATTTGTTAGCTCTTATGACCTTGAAAACATTTATTGCCATTTTCTATTTTCATGAAATTAATTTTTGTATCACTTTACTAAAAATTTCCGATAGTTCTGGATTTTTCGCTTTAGGAAAGTTTTGTATTTAGTATTTGCTATCGTTATTAGTTTACTGACGTCTGACTTGCGTTGCGAGTAATTAGATTTTTCGAATAGATTTTTAAAAAAAAATTGCTCTAAATAACTAATATTTGACTTTATTTCATACAAATCGATTGAACTCTAATTTAGAGCAATTCAATTCGATAATATAGAACGAGATAATTAATTAATTAAAATATAGAATTTGGTTTGATTTAATCGGCCAACTGTGACATCTACTCTTTATTATTTTTTTTATATATTTTCAAATCTATATTAAATTCATTAAAAATAGTTGTCATAAGTAGCCATTAATATTTGTCCCCAGTGTTTGAAACAGAAAACTGAAAATAAAACGTAAATTTTCGGTTCGATTTTGATTTAAACGTCGCGCGGTCCGGTATAATATAAATTTTGAACCACAAAATGTATATTGTTTTATACCAGCGATCATATAGTGTCACTAAAAATTACCATTTGAATTGAAATCATTTTCAAAAATTGTATAAAATACATTACATTTTCTGTCTCCATCAATTTATATTGAACGAACTAAATATTTGAATAAAAATAATTGAACTTATAAAATATGGAACAAACAACACAAAAATTGAATTGCTGTTGCTTAAAACGAATCAAATAACTATTCGATGTTCAATATTTGATTAATCTTTCAAAATTTTATTGTAATGCATTTGTGATTATCGAAAGCTTTTAACATTATTTTATACAGTGATGGGTACCGATCGCGATCTCATCTATGAATAATCTAAAAATAGATCACATCGCGATCTATTTCAGATCTTTCTGATAATAATTGATCTGATCTATTTTGTGTAGATTATTTTCTCCAAAACAGGTTGAGATCAGATCGATTCTTTTTTTTTAAATAATCAATTTCAATAATTATATTGTTCCATCAAAATTATAAAAATTATAATTAAATAGTTTTCTAGTTTAGAATATTAAAATTTTAAATCAAATAGTCCAATAAATATTACGAGTATTCTCAATATTATTATTTATTATTTATATTATTTGAAAATAATCTGATCTATTGGTCTAAAAATGATCAGTAGATCGTAATCTACGTTACATTTTTATAGGGGATCGGATCTACGATAAAATCATCTTTATTAACTAAGGATCTGTGGAAAATACGCATAATACCAAAAAGTGATCTGCAACCAATACTGCTTTTAAATTACAATCTGTTACTTCACTCCATTCAAGGAATGATTTCTCCTTAATCTCATTTGCTGAATCTGTCGAATGTATTTTTCATTGAGCATGTTCCAAAAATATCGATTCATTATCTTTTAGGGAATAAAATCCTGTAGCTGTTCATTGTTCGTTGTTAATTTTGATCAATGTTTTGGTTTCCATGCTGATAC
This sequence comes from Catotricha subobsoleta, assembly GCA_011634745.2. Taxonomy (NCBI): domain Eukaryota; kingdom Metazoa; phylum Arthropoda; class Insecta; order Diptera; family Cecidomyiidae; genus Catotricha; species Catotricha subobsoleta. The sequence continues at coordinate 17,957 of JAABKK020013764.1, forward strand.
AGTTCTAACATTTAAAAAACAAAAAAAAAAACGAAAATGTTGTAAAGTAAAAATTTGTTACAGAAAGCCGCTTATTCGTCATTCACAATAATAAAATCTCATAAGAACAAATACGCGAATATATTTCTTCTTGTATTTATTATAAAAATGCTTGAAACAATCATACGAATATTTTTTTTTTTTTGGTTCGTTTTCTTTCATTATTTTGTTGGTATATTATTTGGCTGCCGAAAATGTTGAATTTATGATGTATAATTGTAGGTTACGCATCTTAAAATCGTGAATCGCCAAAAAACAAAGCAAATGAAGAAAATAAAATAAAAAAAACAAACTGTAATATTCCTTATCTGATTAGGCTGATCTGAGGTAGAATAATTGTTGTTTTCCATTTTGTTGAGTTAAATTAAAAGAATAATATCTGCTGTTTATTAAGAAAAAAAATAAATAATAAAAATGAAGATAAATATACAATATATTGAAAATTTGGGATAAAAGATGTTCTTTTGTTTTAAAATTAATTGGTTTTCGGTAATTTGAAATTTATTATTTCTGGATAATTGGAGATAATCTGTAAAACCGTATTGAATGTACTTAATTTGTAATAGTGATGAATATAGTTTATTTAAGGATGTTGAACTCAAATTAAAGTCAAATGAATTGTATTATCATTATGAAGTGTGTTTATATTGAATATAAAAGTTAAATTCTTCATCAAACCTTGAAGTTTTTAGATTTTACGAATGAAAGAGTTGGTTAGCGAAAGTGAAGAACCAAAGAGGTAATGGATGTGCAACAGGCGAAGCCAGGCTTACTTAGCCTGTTAGATTATTAATTGACAAGCCTGTCTCATCTTTTTCATTGATTTGCATACAGCGTTATTATTATTTTGGCTAAAGCGTGTCCTGCAAGGCAAAGCTGGCGACGGCACTGATCTGCAAACGGTCTATAGAGAGTTATCAGATTACAAACTAACGTCTAAATACTGGTCTTATGATCGCATGAAATGAAACATAAAAACATTTAGGTAATGAACTGATGGATTTTATTTCGAAAAATGAAGTTTGTAAATTGTTATGGTTTTAAATTTCTTTAACAGTAATTGGCTTCCAAATATTTTATGTCTCTTACAAAATCCATTTTCACACAGTAAAATGCTAGCAAGTTATTTGAAATCCAATTGTTCTAAGTAGCAAGAGTGCTTGAAAACAAACAATTTCATAACTTTCATTTTCAAAATAAAGACTTATTAAGTTCATTTTGTAGGCGCCGTTTTTACTTCACTTTTTGTGAAGAGAAATCTGGCCCTTGAATGGACAATAATGATCTAATAAGCATTAGATCTAGAATTTATTTAATCTTGCGTTCAATATCGTTTTATGTACGATCTATTTATCAGTTTGAATAGAATTAATAAAAAAAATTGTGATATTTTTATTAATCGGTATCATTATCATGATAAATATCCTTTTCTTCTAATAAACAACTACTTCAAAAATAATATACAATTCATACAAACGTGTATATGCCACCGATTGGCTAAATTTAGATATATCGACGAAACAAAATACACACACTAATTCAAGATCAATCACCTTTTGTCAAAATTTCGAATATAGAAAAATTGAGTTGTTAACACTTTGAAAATCTTTCTATACTTATTCTTTTATACATAAATATTTTTTTATTTTTTTATTTATATGTAATCTTTTTTTTTTTCTCTTTTTGCTTATTTCAGCTTTAAAATTATATGAATTTTCGTTAAATAATTGCTTATTATATAAATCTAACTATGATAGGCCATCAATCACGTACGTATATGCTTTGTAAAGGTGTCAATTTTTTTTTTCGCAGTTATTTTGATTATTTTCTATTCTCATGTACCTATTAAAAAATTGCCAAGCCAAAACTAATTTGAGTAATTTTGATTGATTGAACAGTCAGTTAATTGACCCTGTGTAATGCTTTTTCTACTATTTGGTTTATTTTATTAATACAAAAAAAACAAAAAAAAAATACTTTAATAAAATAAAATAAAAATACCAAAATAAAAATAGAAAGAAGCATTTTTTTTTTATAAGTACTAGCACTCGTTTGGACTTGCGTACAAGAAAACACATTGCAAATAATCTTTATATAGACTTTATATGTAGTGTTACAGTTGATTCTGTCGTGGATTAAAATTTTGAGACTAACTACAAGAATCTTTTCATTTTTAATATATTTATAAATAATAAGATTATACAAAGCCATCAAGAATAATGTAATAGTTTAAGACAGATATAAAACCTAAAACAGATATAGATTTTCGTTAGTTATGTGTCCAAAAATATTTTATTTTTTTTACTCAATATCATATATTTTACAAAATATACTTTAATCAGCCAATAAAACTAGTATAATTTACAAAAGATCTTTTATCTAAAATTCTAAAGGCTTCTGCCGCAGATCCCTTAGCAGCAAAACAAGAATGAAAAAATTAGCAGCGACAAATTGGACTTTTGTCACAGCAAGAAGCAAGAATTTTTTTTCTTGCTAAAGAAAATTAGCAAGCAAACAACAGGAGCAAGGTTTTGTGTCAACTCTGCAATTTTCTTACTTGTAGTATTAAAAATGTTGAAATTGAACGTGGGAAAATGGGAATTTAGGGTAGGCATAAAAATATTGAATTACCAATAATTTTGTTCGATAATACTAAAAGATAACAAGTATCTTTATTTATTTCAATTAAAATAATTAAGATAATTAAATACAACTTATTTCAAAAAATAATTAAAATATATATAATATATATATATTTAAGGTGTACGTTCTTAATTTTTTTTAAAAAATGAATGAAACTTTACATAGATAACTTTTATAAACTAAACCTTCTGCATCATTAGATTTTAAAATAATTATTTATTTATTTTTTTTGTATGGGAGGGTTAAAATTTCAATATCCAAATTTCAGACCCAAATATATTAAATTAGGGTGGATCGAATTTTTCAGACTTTTTTGGTCTCCTGAGTAACGTGTATAAATGATTTTGAAAATAAGTTAAATTTCGATGTGCTTGAGGCTCTTGAATTTAAAAATTAAGTTGCAAATTATTAGTATAAAGTAACTTTTATTTTTGGTTTAAAAAGCAGTTGATGCAACTTAAAAATCATTCCCTATTAAAGTTGCTGCAACTTTGCAGCATGGTTGCGGCAACGTTACAAAAACAAAAAAGTTTCAAAATAGTTGGAAATTATACATTTTCAACCAATTTGCAATTCTTTGTGCTAGTTGGGAGTAGTAATGAAAGCCGGGTGAGAAGACGACACGACCTGAAATAAATTTTTATTTTAACCCTTCGGAAAGTACGATAACTCTTGCTGTTTTGTATGCAAAAATATGTTATATTATTTTAGTTTTTTTTCCTTTTTACTCTTACGTAGTAATATATAAACAGCGCCGCCGCCCGCACGAATTTTAACTAAAACTTATATTACAGAGCCAAAATTTAGATAATAAAATA
>JAABKK020013775.1:9782-21453 GCA_011634745.2 Catotricha subobsoleta
TGCATTTTGCAATATCTCATTGAATATAACAAATCGAAATGATGAAACAAGGCGCTTTTTATTTACCCGAAGAACTGTAAATTTGTAATGACAATTCAGTTCTCGCCGAATATTCGGTATCAGGCGTTCGGTCAAATAATTTTACTATTTGTTGCATCACTATAATTATTACATTCACAATCACATCTGACTAATTATTTTGTTTGTAAATATTTTTCATATATCTAAACAGAAATATCCATTTTCAAACGTAACGCAAAAGAATTTATTTGAAAGAAATAATTACCCTTCAAACATAATCAAAGTTGACCCTACTTTAACATTTCATTAGCATCAATAACTTTTATAATTCAATGAAATGAAAATATTATACCTTTTTTTTTATTTTTTTTTTGTAAATACGGAAATACATACTTATGTTGAATAATAAAATGATTTTGTGTATGATTTAGTTCAAATTTTGTTCGCAGGTTTTAAAAATATTGCTGATTAGAGATGCGATGTGATTCGATTTGTTAGTAGTATGGTTTCGTATGGTTTTCCACTAGAGTAATGGAGTCTGGAAAATATAAAAAGGCGGAAAATTTAAAATTTTCATGTCTACTACACATTTTAGGCCATTTCCAATGTTTTTCTTTTTGGTGGTCCACTTAGTGGAGTTTGACTGTACATGTAATTTATGATCTGTTTGTGTTTAAATTTATCGATGCAACAAGATAGATTATAACCAACAGTTCATTTGACTTTCTTTTGAAAACAGGAATATATGCATAATTTACTTTGAAAACAGGAATACATATATGCATAATTTGATAGCAGATTGAATGTCATTGCACCAAAAACCCATGCACTTGTACTTCACCAATGTCTTCTTTAAATTCCACTAAAATAAAATTTAAAAAAAAACTGTGCAGTAAAAAAAAGATTTCTTGATTCACTTGTCCTTCTTCTATTTTTTTTGCGTTGCATTTATTAATGTAAATAAAATTTCAAGAATTTCTTTTTTTTTTAAAAAAAATATTAATTGCATATTATTCGTTATTTTTTAATACAATCATTAAAACCTATATAAAGAAAAAAAAAAACATCTTTTATAAAACTCGCAGCTCTTTTACTTAAGTAAAAATTTATAGCCTTCAACATATCATGGATTCACGAAGGTTTTTTTTATAAAAAAAAAAAAATGGTAATTACAGTTATGATGATTATTACCTACTTCAATCAAATTTCATCTCAAAGTCAATTTCATTGTCATTAAAATAAAAATGCCCTACTCCCACATCATTTTGTTTATTTTGTTTTTTTATTACTCTTCTTTAGCTTGTAGTACATATAGTTGCATATATTCTATTCAATTCTGTAATATGTATGTCCTAATATATAAACATTATTACCCGGAAATCTTTTGCGTTTACATATATTTCTAACCTCTTAAAATCAGAGATACCAAATTAACAATAATTAATTATTCCATTTGTTTAAGATTATTGATGCGATAAAATGTGCATTAAATATTTAAAGATATAAATTACATCGATTTATATTTCAACCGGTTCGGTGGCCAAATAATACTATAAAGTTATTTGTTTTGATGTTCGCATTCAAATAAATTCACTAAAGATTTTTGATATAATTTAGGGTAGACCGGGGCCGGTTTGAACCGAAAGGGGGGGGGGTCGGATAAGTTTGCACTAAACACTTTATTTTCAATAGAACAAATCGCCGTGATAGTTAAAATGTCAACAAAAAAAGTTTCCGTGGAGCAAAGAAACAGGTTTATACATAAATATCTCGGAATTTTGTTCGAAAAATGAAAAAGTGCTGATGCCAACTTATAGGAAACCGACCCCAAGAAATCTATTTTTAATACACTTGAAGTTTTTAGGCATTCCGCTGAGGTCACTACAATACAAAACAGAAAAAATATTATGTACATTTTTGCACTACAGCCCCTTTAACAATGCTGCCTGAAAACATCGGGAATATTAAAAATGGATTCCTTGGTGTCGATTTTCTATATGTCCGCTTCCGCAGTTTTTTCATTTTTGGAACAACATTCCGAGATATTTATGTATAAACAAGTTTGTTTGCTCCACGAAAGCTTTTTTTGTTGACATTTTAAGTTTTAACTATCACCGCGATATGCTCTATACAGGGCCGTAACCAGCGCTAAATCACAGAGCTGGCTAAGCCCCGAATATTTGATATAATATTTTATGAATACGAGGTTTAAATTGCTTATAGTCGCCCAGAATAGGTTAGTCGTGGTTGCCAAACTAAATTTGAAATAAAACACAGAAAGACCATAAATAAAGTTACTATTCATACATATAAAAACCGCGCTGTATGTTGGAACACTTAAAAAATGTTCCATTTTTGCTTTTTCTAGAGCTGGCTCTAATAATTCAAGAGCTGGCTGAGCCCTCACGAGTCTCTTAGTAGGTACGGCCCTGGCTCTATAATAGTCAATATTCAAATAAAAGGTAGCTTTAATTGTCGCTCACCTGCCTAGAAACATATCAACGCTACTGTTCATTTAGCCGCTCCTTCATCCCCCAATTGGTGGGAAAGGTGAAGGGGGCAACATTTTCCGGCCTATCAAGCGAATTGGACTTAGAATTTTTCACACGGGAAACAAATTTTCATGCTTCTATGTAAAAGTGCACTATTAGGATCAAATTGTGGTCATATTTCCTTAACTATAAAGTAACAGGTAAATTCATTTGCGGATGGAATAGTTTTTTTTTTTCGTATTATAGTGAGCTCAAATACATGAAATAAAACTATCGCATTCATGTTTCTCAGCAAAAAAAAAATGCCATACAAAGATTTTTACAATGTCCTTTTACTGATTGTGAATGTACACCAATAATATTTGCCAGAAAAACCTTTCCATAAAGCGATTCTAGCGGTAGGTATGTTAAACAAAATGTACCTGAAAGATGTATCTTTCCTTCTCAAGAAACACTTCAACACTTTGTAAACGGAAGTTATATTTGTTCAAGTAAGAAGAGGACAAATATGTGGCCCCGGTCTACCCTACCTTGTAAACAAAATGAACATAAAAATATCATTAATTTTAAATAAAGTTGTCGGAAGATTGTTTACGTTTTTGTCTAAAAAGCAAAAAGTTTTTTTAGTTTTAAAATATCAATTACTTAGGAAACATTTACAAGAAAAACGTTTCTTCAGTCAAAATATGCATTTGAATTTTGTTAGCTTCTTAGCTACAGATATTGTGTCACGTGTTTATTTTGTTGAGCACATGAAATAATTCAATCAAATAAAGTAATTTATATTAAATAGACAATTTGTAATAAATCTAATGTTATCTTAACGCAAATAAACAAACAAACAGACAAAAAAAAAATATATGTTGATACAAAACCATTTATTTAATTTATGGTATTGTCTGAGCATAATCTATGGTGCGGTCATCGCGGTCGGCATATTCATTTTAAAAAAAAAAACTTATGCAATCCAGTAGACCGTATAGATTCAGAGTTTTATACACAACAACAATAACACATTATGTACTACATATAACAAGTACGAACCGACTGACATTTTAATGAATTTCACTTTTGGCTCTTTTTTTTTTTTTCGTTGTATTTCATTTCGTTTGGGTTATTGTGTTTGTTTATATATAAACAAACAAAAAAAAATGTAGGTAAGAGGTAAAGGCACCTCTTAAACGTAAAACACGTATTTAAACTACGGTTTATAGTAAATAATAATTTCTGGTTTTATTTATTATTACATCAGAGAAAGTGAATTTCAAATAAAATGCATATATTCACCATTTTAGCATGCATGCTACCCATATTTAAAAAATATATTTCTACATAAATTAATGGCTGTGAAAATTGTTTGATTTAAATTGAATAATTATTAAAAACGTACGGAAATGTTATTATTTCTTAGAATTACATATGACCGGAACATTTATATGTTTTAAAATGGCCAAATATATAAGTATTCACGTAGGGTGGAGTGAATATAGTTTTTTTCTTTTTTAATATCCAAAAATTTGGTATATACATATAATCAATGTGGTAAAATAGGTAGTGGATTTTACACATCTTGATATATACCATTTTTTTTCGAACTAAACAACTTTTAGGGATTGAACAGTTATTAATTTATTAAAGTAACTTCTAAGATTCATGTTTATGAAAATATATTCAAACTGATCGTTTGTTTGTAGAGTTATCAATGATTTAGTAGCAGAGTGAAATTTCCCATACATTTTTTCTCTCGTTTCTATACAAAAATTCAAGTCGTTGGTAGGAGTACAAAAACTTAATTTAAATTTCCCAAAAAAAATCTGAGTTTATTTAAACCCATTTCACAACTTTTCCATATCGTTCCTCCTTGATATTAAAAAAAAAAAGAAGCTAAATGAAATTCAAATAAAGTAAAATTAAAGTTTTAATTATATGTAATTTGATGATTAATTGAAAACGAAGCAAATATTCCGAAAACATTTATATATATTACATGTAATTGTAGAGCCGTCCTTGACATTTTAAAAGAAAGCTATAGATCGTAGATTATTGGGCATAACATCAAATATCGATAAACTTATAAATCACACACAGATGATATTTTTATGTATATAAACTTAAAAGTATAAAAAAAATACCGGCGCTCATGATTTATATTTCAAATGGTCGAAACTGATATGTTATTTCAAGTGTAAATGACAAGTGGTTAAAGCTATATGGTTCATAAAACGTTCAATGACAGTTTTTGGACAACAATAAATATTATCGATGGGAATTCATACGTGTTTAATGTTGGCAAAATTATTGGATAATATAATCAAAAAATTTAAAATATGTTTTTATTGATAGTTTTGTATTGCTAACAACTTAATTGTTAAGGCTATAAGCTAAAATTTAATTAAAGAACTAAACATTTTTAAAAATTACATTCTTATCATAAAATCAAACTCAGACCCCCCGTTTTCATTATAACTATATAGTAATGAAAACGAAGGGAGAGAGTAATTAAATTGTGAAGAAAATTTTTTCTTAAACATTTAGGACTCGAGTGGGATACGAACCCACAAACAGAGCCGTAACCAGCGCAGAATCAGAGTGCTGGCTATTTGATATAATATTTTATAAATACGTGGTTCAAATTGCTTATGGACGACAAAAATAAGTTGTTCGTGGTTGCCAAGCTAAATTTGAAATGTAAGACCTAAAAACACAGAAAGACCATATATAAAGTAAACAAGAAGAAAAACGCGCTGTATGCAAATCGTATTTAGAATTCTCATGAGCCTCTTAATAGGTACAACTCTGCCCACAAATCTTCAGATAGCCGGGCCTGCTGCTTTTACCAATTAAACTACCGAGTCCGAGTCCCTACCATAAGTGACTCTTTTGTGATTAGTTATTTAATTATATTATGTATCATATATTAGTGGTTTTCACTAATGATGTTAACCAAAAAAAAAATCAAATTAAAATATGTTGCCCTTTAGCGCCATTTAACAAAATAAATATAATTAAAAATTTTTTTTTTTTTTTTGTAAAATTCATGAAAATCATTGTTTGTAGAAATAAAACAGCAAACTTGAAACAATGGAATTTTAACTAAACCACTTATTTTGCAAACACAAAGCGTGTTCATAGCTATTAACTAAACCATGATTTCATATGGAATATTTATAAATTATAACCTATTGATGGAACAGAGTTAAAAACAAAAACAAAAAAAAACTGATTGATCTATCATCGGCTATATATAAATGGATTAGCGTTGAAAGGATTCCAAGAAAGAGAACTATAATTTTCGTAATAATAATATCTAATAATGTTAATAATAAAAAAAAAAGAAGAAGAAATACATTAAGTAGTAGGTTATTTGTTACCCGAATATTGTTATGCAGTAAAATATAGCCCTTTTTTTTTGCTTGAAATTAAAAGTAAACTTTGAATTTCGTTTAAACATTTAATGACTTAATTTTCACTTCTTCAGCCAATGATAATAAAGCTTCTTCATAAAAAAAAAAAAAAGTTTTTATTGTGCACCGCTACTATCATTATTTAGGATTTTACGATAGGAATCTTATTACATTTACATTCAACGAATTTTTGGCATCACCAATTTTGTAAGTAGTTTTTCGGCGTCATTTTATTGTTGTTGTTATGTGAATGTAAATATTAGTTATCTAATACCAATTTAGCTTTAAAATATAACTATATGGTTTGAAACTAAATGTTTCGTGATCGCCAATTATTATCTTTCCCACAGGGTATTCCAATGGAAATTTTATATCATATTTATAAAAATATAATATACTATAATTGGCTGATTGTGAAATTGGCCGTATATAAAATTACATTCTTCAAAAGTTTATTAACAGCATAACACGAATTTTATACACATCGACATGGCTACGATTCCACCATTCTGCCATCTAGCATCATATCACTCTTTTCATAGTTCCTCCGCTAGAGCTCAGGAAAAAATGAATTCTGCATACAGCGAATTGGCTACAATTTCACTATTTATTTTCACATTTCTCAAAATCAAAGTTTGAAGAGAAAAAAATGACTAGAAATGTTAGAAAAAATATGTAGAAATGTATGGAAAGTATAGGAAAATTACTCGAAATGGTGGGAAAAAAGTTATAAGACTCTCCATAGAAAGTTTGGAAAAGGATATTCGGAAACCTAGTAAAAAAAAACCGATACGGAGGTGCGCGGAATATTGAACGACTTATATAGACAAAACCTATGGAAATTCATAAAAAAATATCTACCTATAAGAATTCTTATAGAAGCGGAGATTTTTCTTAACGATGTATGTAAATGTAAATAACGTTAGGATTTTCCCCACTAGGTGTATACTGCCGCAATAAGTTAAAAGGGCGTATGGGACACTGCCATTACAAAGTTAAAACCCGTATCTCCCCTAAAAAAATATTTTCATTTTTTGATTTTATAGATGTTTTGTAATGTTATAGATGTTAAAAACATCAAAACAATAAAATATTTTTTTTAGGAGATACGGTTTTTAACTTCGCAATGGCATTGTCCCATACGCCTTTCTATCTTTTTGAATATGATTGAAATGGTCTGAAATTAGTATAAATATTTATCCCTTTTTAGACCTAAAAATATGAAAGATATTTTCATACCGCTAAAGTCCATATGGAAGAAATATGCTGTTTCATTTCGTCTCCTTCTAATCAGTCACAGATTTTTATATTAATTGTTCCTATTCCAACTAAGTTTAATTTGATTTTGATTTATATCAGTATACCTACCTAATTATATACTTAATAAGAAATATTTTAATTGGTCAGCCGTTAGTTCTTTGATTGGAGTCACTGTAAAAACAATTAGAATACGGTTGGTTCCTCAAGTCCAACTGTAGTTTTCAGATGATTGGAACCACTATATTATATGACGTCCAACTCGCATCTGTTAAATAATTTACAAACATTTTTAGTTTTCATAGGAACATCCTGTCTAAAATCGCTTAACAAAACCACAACATTACCAAAAATGCTTAATTATTCATCTATTAAGCTTTTGTTTGAGATAAATTTCACATTCAAATTAACCATTTTAACAACAATTATTAAAAACGTTCATTAAAAGTGACTAACAACATCTTAATAACGATCCAGTATAAGTTGAGAGGTCGACAGTTTTCATAAATTAAATTAATAATAACAGAAATGCTGAATTAACTTTAAGCATTAAACCGGACACACATTCACAGACAGTGAATTGTCTTTTATTTTGTTATTCTGAATGAAAATGTGATGTAAAAAAAAAAACTGGTTAACGCGCATAGATAATTATTTATAACAAAATTGATGTGCAAACGTTATTATTAAAATCAACTAAATATTTGTGTGAAACGATATTAATATGTCTATAAAATAATATATTTATTGTACTATTAATAAATAGCGCATCAACACAGATACAATTTGGTAGATAAAATTAAACAGAAAAATAGATAATAGGAATATAATTGCCTTTTTTTTCCCTTTTCCGTCATTTCGTCGACATCCAGAGGTTACCAATTTTATAAAACAAAAAACATATAACAGAAATAAAGACAAAAAAAAAATGAAATAAATACTTTATTGTTTGTTGAGTGGCTCTGTGTATATTGTAGATATGTATATATGTTGCTGTGATGATGACTAAACAAAAACTTAAATGAAGTACTTTTAATGTATTATGATTATCATCATACCTAGAGATCCCACCTATCCTATCCATATATCTAAATATAAATAAATGTTCAAGTAAGTTTGCGCACTTAAGATATAAAAAAAAAAAAAAAAAAACAGAAATTATATGTATTCTTATCGTTGGTTTGCATAACGAACGAAAAACAAAAAAAAAAAATTATATAATTTTATACATCAACTTTATATTTAATTTTAAATGCGAATAAGCTCATCAACTGACATTATAATACAATAAAAATATTGTATATGGCGGGAGAGAGAGAAAGATTGTGTACTGTGTAGGTACCCCTGAGCCCCGACCAAATGCAAAAAAGAAAAAAGAAAACAAAATGTAATAACATCATCATCCATTTGAAAGCAAAGTCATTCTTTACATTAAAATCCATTTACTTATGCTATACTTGAAAAAGAAAAAAACAAATAATACAGAATAAAATGAAATAAAAAAAAAAATAAAAAAAATTGTAAACCAACTAAACAAAAGCCAGCAGCAATAAGCCTTTTTTAAACATAAGAAGAATAAAAAAAAAGAATAAACGTATAAGGAACAAAAAAAAAAAAATTATATCGGATACACACCGACAAAAGAGTAAAATTTTCAATTTCAATGGGAGGACGTACCCATTCCATTGTTATCCATAGTACATACCATCATATTAAGTAATATATAAATCCACCACCCCAGTTTCTACTCTTCCCTCCTTTCGTATCTTTCGATATGTGTATGATAGGACAATATGCATTTAAAATAAAAAATAAAAAAAAAATTATAGATCAAATGACAGTAGCGTGCCATATTATATATAATATTAATATATAAAAACTAATGATGAAAGTTTTATTTGCAATCATCTCTTATTGATTAGAAATTATTTACAAAGATTTCACACATTTCACTAGAGGTCTGCATTGTGAATTTTTGTCCATGGACGATGGACACCAAATGCAGACCCATAGTTTTCACACATTCATTTTTGAACTGTATTTTCGCTCTGATTTGACAACGAAAAAAATAAATAGATTGACGCCGGGCAACAACGCATACGCTACTGATCTATTGTAGGTATAGATAATAATTCTGCGCTAAAATAAATGTCGATATAAAGAATAGGAAAGAACAAAAGATAAAAAAAAGAAACGACTAAAATGGCACGTAGGGCTCATTCTCAATATAGTTTATTTCCCAGACCCATTGTTGATTTGTGAGAACTGAAAAACTAATACCAATTTTGTCTGATCAAATATTCGTTAATTAAATTTTATTTATCATCCCATATATTTCTTCTATCTATAGCTTATATATTTGTTCATTTTCTTATAATGTATGTTGCATATAACTTGGCCAATGTAAAAAAGAACCTTCGATTTAGAAACTTTACAAAACAAAAATAAACACAAAAACAAAAATGTAAACAGATACATAAACTTTTAAGTATCTTATTTATAATACATCGATTTATGTCGGTTTATCCATCATTAGAACAGAACATCTTACCAATCGTAACCAAAAACATAATCGCCCAATTATGATGATATTTATTTGGTCGAATGCCAGGGATGCGTACCCCAGCATTTTTTTAGGGATTCGGTTCTTATCAAATAAATTTAGGGGTTCGATTCTAGACGTTCGGTTCTGAACAATTAAAAGGAAGGCTCGGTTCTGAAGTGAAAAAAGCAGCGGTTTTTGAGGTTCGGTCCACTTCCCTGGTTAAATCTCTCCCTCTCCCAGCTGGTTGATATTATTTTAACTTATATTTGATTTTATTTTATTTCATCTGGTTACACGTTATCAAGAGAAATATTTATTTCCAATATCTTATAGCGAATGGTAAATTTTTAATAGTCATTTATTTTGTGTGTGTGGATATTATTCTCGTTAAAAATCGCTTTAAAAATCAATAAAATTAAAGAATTTTCGATTTATTAAAGTGTTTTTGTAACGATGATGATGCCAAACATTTATAAAAATTATGGAGCCAATTATCTGTTCATATAATAAATACCTGGAATAAAATAATGAACAACACTTTCCGTCCATTACCGCATACTCCGCTCCATGCCATTTGGCATTTATTACAGAAAAATTCTTTGCCAAATTATCCATTTAAATTTAATATAAAAACCATCAATCCTTTTCCATGTCATTTTTTTTTCTGCTATTTTCTTTCTTCTTTTCTTGTCTTCATATTTTTTTTATTATTTTGTTTTTTTTTTTTTTTGATGTGCCCACAGTTTCTTTTCAGAATTTAAAAATAAATTGAAAATGTGTTTTAGGTTTCAATTCCGAAACTCTTAACGCTTCATTCACATCAGAAAGATACTTTGTTGTTATATGTGTTTCTATGATGTTTTTACATTTAACCAACATAAATAAAAAAAAAAAACGTAAAATTTGCTTCACCGGTAGAGTGCATAAGCGCTATTATACGACAATGTATTTGAAATAATGTTCTAACAAAAAGGAGCATAAAAAACTAATGGGAAAATAAAAAAAATCAAAAGAAAAAAACCACGACGCAGACAATCCTAAATTGATTTAAACGCATTTTATTTATATATTCTTTACGCTTAGATAAATCAGACGAAGAGTTATATCAAATTAACCAAATGGTCGCGATTTTTTTTTTTTTTTTATTATAATTAGAAACGATCGATGGCACAGAGTGGAAGAGAGCACAATTTTTTTACAAAATTATAAATTCATTTGCGAAAATACTTGTCAAGAATAAATTCATTCGGCGATGCTTATTTTGTTTGGTAAAAACAATATTTACAATTATTTTTGTTAGTCTAACTTCCTTTACGAATGTTTACAATACAATGGAGACAAAACAAAAAAAATAACTTCGTTTTTTGTACGACAATTTAAAGAAATGAATACTTTGTGATTTTTTTTTTACACGTAAAACTATTTCAGTAATTCAAAGAAAAAAAAAATGTTAACAATAAATTATGCAATAAGCAAGACAATTATTTATTTCTCTTATAAATTAAGTACTTTTAATAAATTATATTAATATTTTAAATACATATTTTAAGCGATATTTTTAATTATTTTTACTTATTAACCCAGCAAACATTTAATCGTCTCCCAACGTGTATTCAAGATTGAAACATACCATCGATCAAGTCTTTCACAAATACTCCGCGGACAAATTTAAGTTTTTATATAAATGACTAAACCTTGGCTAATTGAATATGCTATGATTTACTATTTCACTAATGTATTTATCGGAAAAAAGAGAATCGCAGATCCGAAGATGATTACTCTCCTTAACAGAATACATTAATCATAGACACCGTACCATGTCTCACACCATAAGATCGTTCAGGGGCTGTCCATAAAGGACGTCACGTCTTAGGGGGGAGGGGGGTTCTGGCAAAATGTGACCATTTGTGACAGGGGGAGGGGGTCTCGTGAAAATGTGACGTCCAAAATTC
>JAABKK020013786.1:0-21452 GCA_011634745.2 Catotricha subobsoleta
ATGTTTAACAATTTTGCGCCCTTTATTCTGGCGCCCGAAGCCAAGCGCTTCCCCGATTCGTGCTCGCGACGGCCCTGGTTGCATAACTACATAGTTATAAAATAATTTAATTTGTATCTTTCTTGTATCACTCCTACTGAATAAAAATCACTCGCATAGCGTTTAATAACCGCAAAATCTTATAATGAATCTAAATGAAATTATTTGATTCTTTTTGATTTTGTTCAGCAATTTACCTTTTAATAATTGTGTGTTAAACATAATTTTTACACAGTTCTTATTTCTTCATATGTTCATCAGACAGTTTCCGTGTATACACACACGCTTGTGGTATAATAATATGAAATTGTATATTGCTGCCGTTAATTATTTATGGTCAACAGGTTTCTTCGTTGAATTAAATGTTAGCAATTACTTACATATTTTACATTTATTATGTTGTGCTCTGCTGTGTACATCTGATGGAATTGTGTATAATTATATTTAGAGCAGATGTTTGTTGGCTATATATAATAAGAATTACTTTTTATAAAATTATTCAGAAAATATTTATTTTTAAATTTATTTTGTATAACATGTCGATATAGCCAATACTTAACGATCTCTCATAAAATTGTCACTGCTAAAAATTTATATTGTCGGCAAACATAAATTAATGAAACATGTAGACTCGTATAACGGAAATAAAATCAATTTTAATATGAAAATAGTTTAAGTGTTTCTAGTCTGCAAATCGTTTTAGTGATATCCTAATGTTCAGCATAAATGGTTGTATGCTTGGATGTGTAGTGTATCATATACTATCTCTGCAAAGCTTTAGCTATGCTCATACTATAAGTATTCTATAAAATGTCAGGTGATTCACATTGTGATATTATAAATCATTTGATATATAATAAAAGCTATAAAATCTATACGTAGTTCACATGAATTATAACAGGAAAACCAAAATTCACCCCGTATAAAATACATTTCGCTATAGTCCAATGGAAACTTAATTCTTTTATATTATGTATTTTATATACAAGGTGTTTCAACTAATTTATATTTTTTCAGTCGGCTGGATTAAATTTAATTATACATTTTTAGAACGTTATGCAACTTTTAATCACATACCTTGAATCGTCATACAATCGTCATCTGTGACACTTAGAACAACATTTACATTTCATAATATCCCAAACAAGACAGAAGAATGCCTTTTTATTTAAATCAAATCATCATAATTTACAAAAAGTAAATGAAGTTCAATTTGTGAACATTGATTAACATAAATATTGATTGATACAATTAATAAATTAGTTTTATAATTATTTAAATCAGTTAAGAATTTTTTGGCTAGCAATAATTATTAATTAAGTTTCAAATGAACCACCCTGTATATTATATTGCCAACAATTATATAATAAATCTTTGAATACTTTCCGAATATATAATAAATAAAAATAAATAAAAAAAAACAAAAATCTTAGAAAGTTAGTAAAATCATTACTGTACAATACATTACATAATATGCATTATATTATATCTATGATTTCAATGGTTGTGCACTGTGCACTGTAAAAATTCCTTAACAATACAACCCTAAATTGAAATAACTCATAGCCACAAAAAGATATTCTAAATATAAAAACTGAAAATATTCTGCCCTAAAAATATTATTGCTTTATGATCTATTCTGTATTTTAATGTGTTTGCATTTTGCATGATTCCTCTCTATCTATCTATCTATATTTGCACAAAATACACTTTACTGCATGACACAAAATGGTTTTTCACTATTTTTAGGGAGCGTTGAATAGCATCAACCCACAATGCTATTGTCTATGCCTAAGATTTTTTTTTTATTATTATTATGTATATACGCATAAATATTTCACAAGAATCAAAATCACCAACGTTACGTATCTCAGCATTCTGTGAATCACATGACTCACATAGTTTTGGTATGAATGGTTTTAATGCTTTTGTATATCGCAATTTTAATGGTTTTGTATATCGTAATTTCACAAGTCACAAGTCGGTATATATTTATTTATTTTCGTCAAACTTGCAGTAAACAAATTTTTGCCTACAACATCAACAGAATTAAGAAATACTATATACAATATAAAAAAAAATATCAAAAAAATGAATATTTACATAATTTTTTATGAATGACTATTCATCTGACTGGATTCGCATCTATGAGTTTAAATTTATTTTAATTGTACATTTTATAATTTACATAATAACGGAACACCCTAAGTATCTACCCTGGGAATTAAGACGAATAAATTCTTAGGATAAATTAAAACGTGTTGTAATATCAATATTTTCATGTTCAATAAATTTACTTCGTTCGCAATATTTTCAAGATGTTTTTTTTTTCTTTTAGAACTGTAAGAAAGAAATATTTAATTCTCCATGCTCTATGTTTGAGTAAAATATTCTTTGAAAATTAACTCAAATAAAGTGTATAACACTTTCTCCATTCTAAATGTAGTCGAGATGATATCAGATCACAGGCATATCAGTTCCCCTTTCTTTTTCTCTCTCCCTCTCTTGATAAATATTTAATTGTAATATGGGCAAATATAACTTCACTCAAAGCTAAGAAACCACTCAAACAAATGTTATAACACTTTTCCCGCTCCGTTCTCTTTTTCAAACGGAGAAGTGATATGACTTTTCCACTCACAACCTTTATATGTGCTGCTAACAAATACTCAACTTTTATATTTTTCTTTTCTCTATATATGCTTGCACTATTCAGGAATAGAATGTATAAAAATTATATGTCTTTGTCGAATTTCAATAACATTCATTAAACGAAAAGAGACAACACAAAGATTATTTGTCCGAATTTCTGCTAACTTACAGTGAGAAACAAGAGCACCAAAAGAGACCGAATTCATATACTGGAATGATTGCTCTGTTAGTGTTAAATTTAGAATAAATATTTCAATTTAGTTTACTAATGACCGTGGTGTCTCTTGGGTGTGCTAACACATATTATCCATGACGTGCGGTTTAAATATATTGTCGTTTAATTTGTTTTAAATTTTCTGCATTTAATATTAAATACGGTTTGGCGGTTGTAACGATTGTGCCAAAAATTTGAATTTAAATTTTATCGTTTTTTCTATTTGGTTATATGTATAAAAACTGTTGTAAAAGTTGATTTAAATTTTAATTAATGCCATAAGAAATATAATTATATTATAACTGTTAAATAATATATAATAGAATTGTTATCAGATTTATGGTACTTGCTAATATAAGTGAAGTGTTTGGTAATTAATGTAAGAAAAATTTGAAAATAATGCAGATTTGTTGAAATTTAACTCGCTGATAAATATTTATTTTTTAAAATTCAGTGTTACCGTTTCATTTCTAAATATATATATTAAATATTGACTACCGATTACAAACCTATTTATTTACCACGGTTTTAAACTGAAAACAAAGTTAATCATTATCATTAATTTTGTTATTTTTTCTTTCTTTCGAAGAATGTGCTAATTAGGTGGTATTGAAGTTTTAATGGAAAAAGTTTCATTTTTGATTGAGTTGTGATAATTGGAATATATGTGAAAATAAAACATCAACTCATAACAGAAACGGAAAAATGTAAGGTTATTTATAGATGAATAATAGTGAATAAATTTACATCCGAAAAAAAATCAACGAGCAGAAAAAAAAAAACAAAACAGAAAAAGAACCAAAACAAAAACAATAAAATTTTGGAAAATTGTATGTGTGAAATATTTATTTATCCATTTTGCTAAGTATAATGGATTATATGGAGGATCACCAAAAATGTGGATTATAAAGCAATATTGTTTAAGAAATATGTAAGTGTTCAATCAAGATTTCACCGATATAATTTTTAGAACATTTTAAGAATTTGAATTATTCTCCTTGTTTAGTAACTAAATGATTTGCAAATCTCTGTTTTTCATAAAACAGTTTAAGACAGCTTAAAACAGCTTAAAACATTTAATCATTTTGATTAGGTCGCATTATAGTATTCACGCAATTAAATTCAAAATGACAATTGTTATAGAGAAGAATAGAATACGATTTTTCAACATAATAACATTTTGCGGTGATGTTTATGATCTTCAGAATAATTTTAGTGAAATTAGTTTATTAAAATTGATTCGGGGTTTAACATATTTCAATCATAGCAATTTGGAAAGCCTTCAAATTATTCTTATCATTTCCATTGTATATTTTGGTGTGTACCTTTTCTAAGAAAATAGATTTAATATGCCTTTTAACATTTTATTATTATTTTTATTATTTATTTATTTTTTTCTTTATTATTTACACAATATGAAGTTGTCATCATTCGACAACAACAAAAAAAAAAAAAAAAAAATTAAGAAAATGAAGAAAAGGCTTTTATGAAATATATTTTTCAAACGTGTAAGATAATTAATTTCAGAGAACATCTTAAAATGTATTTTGAAAGTCTTTCTATTATATTCATATATTGAGTGTTGATATGTTTATTATGTGATTGATCAGTAAATGCTTAAACCTTCGTTGCTTTTTTCATTGCGTTCGAAAGAAAAACGGACGAAATTTAAGACGAGATGATATTTGATATTTTATCCATTTTTTTTTCTTTCATTTTTTCATTTTTTCTTTTTCTTCTTTTTTTTGAGAATCGAATAAGTTTGAATTAATCAGAATATAAACAATTATTTTTTCAATGGGAGTAAAATTTTGATCGTTCGTTAATTTCATATTAATTTTGGTTCTCAATGGTATTAGTTTAAATCGGGAATGCGGCTGCTATTTTGACTTCAGAACCAAACGTTTAGAATCCAACTCTTAAAATATTTTTAAGTAATCGAACTTAAGTAGAACCAAATTCTTAATTCTTATTTTAAATGAACCGCGAACGCTTATAAAATTTAAAGGGCCTACGAATCCCTGCTTTAAATAGAAATTGGTTTAATATTAAAAAAAAAAAATAGGGATCTTAATTTTGTTTTGTCCTTTTTATTTTGGCTCTTTCTCAAGATTGGTTGGACGCGATTTTAATGATTGGCCCACCGTTACACGCAGAATCGAAATTTCGTCAAAATATTAATTTTTGTTTTTATCTGTTTTAGTTTTCGGTTCAAAAATCAAAACCTACATAATTTCATGTTATCTTAATTCTTCGTTCAATGGTGGTTCAATCGATAAAATCCGCCTACACAGTCCTAAAGTCCCAAGAAAACTCAATATGAACTGACTTTCTTTTTCATATATATATTTTCTTTGTTTATGAAATTAGAGTACACGCAAAAATATATTTCTGTACCAATCAATTGGTTATTATTTGAATGGAACTATAGATATTTATGGCTCAGTACCCGGTATTTAATGGTCATATTTCAAAAAGCAATATAAATGATTTAGGTGTATTAGTTATTCGAGCTACCTTCCAATAAATAAATAAATAAAAATTGATTAAAGTTTAATCTGAAATATTTACACATCAGACATGCATTCAATTATTTAAAGAGTACACAATCAAAACATAAATCAATAATAGAAAATGAAAAAAATAAAACCATCTATAACAAATAATTTATGCAATTTAAAACCAATTAATTATTTAAAGAGGGCTGTAACTTTTTATATTTCATGAAATCAAAGAAAACTAATAAATTATATATCTCTATCTATATAGCATTCAAACGCATTCAGACAAACATCTTTTCGTTATATGTTTTACATATAATTTCTAAGACCACAGATGAGAATTATACCTCCAACTAAAAAAATTAATAATACGTTTGCTGGTTGAATCTCCATTTTTATACATAATTTCCTCAAATATGAATATCTATAACATTTTTCTTCTTTTTTTTTTTATTTTCATTTAAAAATTATTAGTTTATTGCTTTTTATTTTTTCTGATATATTTTTTTTTTTTTAACAATGTTAAGCATATGTAAATGACGTCATAATTTTTATTTGAAAATTATGATATCGGTTAACTAAAGCCATCGTGGTTATTTGCTTTTGAACATTTGCCGACTTCTTGTGATTTTCGTTAATCACATATTTGTATTATGAATAAAAATTTATGAATTTTTTTTCATATTATTAATTTTGAGTGTTGTAATTTTTGGTTAAATTTTATAGGCGAAACATAAAAATTATAGGTTTTTTTTTTCTTTTTTTGTTTTCTTTTTTTTTAATTATTCTAATTTTTATTATGCGAAATGAATTGTGATTTTCTCTGATTACACTAGTCATCAAATTGTAATTTTTGTCGTGCTTTTAAAACTTATTTTGTCCTCCTAATTTCAAATCTGACATTCTAAAAATTATACGCCTTGGATTATTATAATCTGAGATTAGTTTTTGTATAACTTTCAAAAAGTTGAAATTCATATACATATACATATTTGGATGAAAGTCAATGATTTTTTTATACATTTTCCCTTACTTTTTCATACAAAACTTCAATCTGTTTGCGTGTTGGGGTCAAACATTTACGGAATCGGCTCAGACAAAAATCTTAAGATTTTTTAGATAATCGTCAGTATTTCGAATATTGGAAGAAAAATTGAAAAAAGACTATAACGAAACCATCTTAATATCTATAATTCATAGAGGATCTTTTAAAAGAATAATAACTATATTCCAAACTATAAACACCTATACAAAGAACAATATTATTATTCATAGGCTATTTACAATTATAATATATTAATGAGGGCGAAGAAACCTGTTTCAAAGTAATCTTTAATTTTATACTGTTATGCCGTCGGTAAAAATGTTTCCGTCAACAATTCACAAATAGAGACTCTTATTTATTCTATATTTACTTGTTTTAAACTTAATGTACAAAGAACTTAATAATTTTCTAAGATTTTGTTTCATAATAGCATAAAAATAAATTAATAAATATATAAATTTTTGAAAATATTTAAAAGCACCAAAATTTTGCATTTTTTAAATATATCAGAATTTTAATTACCACAATGTTACAAAAGTGAACCTGTTTAGGAGTGTTCTGCAAAAGAAATTTAATTATATTTCCCATACAGAACATTCTTTAACCCATAGCGTAACTCTTACAACTAACCAAATATCGAAAAGTTAAAAACCCGGCCCCCGAAATATGCTTCAATATGCAGAACATTTAACTGAAAATCAGCGTAGGTAATACCAGTAAAAGACAATTCCACGATAATGTTTAATATAAGAAACTAAAGATTTGGAAAGTTTTTTTTTTTGTCTTTTTTGAAAACTTTAAACGATGGGACAACTAGCTTTGTAACTATGGTACCCGAGCTATTAAAGAGGTATCTATAAATAAAATGTTAAGAATTTTATTTCAAATTCATAGTGGTGAAGACCACTTTGAATTATACGGAACCATTCTCAAAGTGCAATCGTTTGAGCCTTATAAATATTATATGATCGGAATTGGTTATATAGAACAAACTGATGTAAATCCATTTTCTAATATATAATTAATGGACATTGATATTTTCATTTTGAAAGCAGCCAATATTTATTCTATGATAGTGGGGTGCTATTTATTCAAATAGCTATAAATCACAGACTTTCTCAATTGAATCGTTTACATTATCAATTATAAATGCGCAAATGAAAATTTCGAATGAATAACCCACCTGTCTAATAAAAAATTTATTTAACATTTGCATAATTAATTATATAACGAATACGAAGAAATCAAAACAAATCCAAACATAACAAGTAAAATTTAATTCGTCTACTTGTCACTATTATAATATGTATGTAAATAAATATTTATAAATATTTTCACAAAATTTCATATTTATATTCAGAAATTATTACTCTCAATTTCTATAAAATATTTTTGTTTATTGCTTATCGTTAAAAGACATTTGATATCGCAAAACAAAACATTTATATGACTAAAGGGCACCTAATTTTGTTGTAAATGTGCTATTTATGAATAAAAAAAAGAAAAGAAAAGAAAAATGAAGTGCGTATATAAATAATATATAATCACCATTCAACAAAAGCCACAATTCAAAATAAATATTAAATTTAATAACCGCTTGTTAGGTTCGGCTATCACAACATCTTACTAATTGTCGATGTCGGTGCCGATTGCATGTTTAGCATTCCTTTTATTTGCTTTCTGTATTGATGGCATTTTAATTTTTTTTTTTTTCTGTAATTTTTGTATTTTATGCGCGGCAATATTTATACTTACATTTTTATTAATAATCGCAATATTTATATACTCTCAAGATCAACAATTTATAAAACATATTATTTCCATTTAAAAATTAAATACTTATCTTGTGTAAGTTTTTACTTTATAGTGGATATAATATAATTCACATGTTGAAGGAACGTATATCGTGTTGAAAAATTTAAAAATTAAATCGCTTATATTTATTCTTTCTCCATTTTTTTTTTGTTTTTTTTTTTGTTTTTATGTTTTGCTTTTTTTCTGTACTTTTATTTATTTATTTATTTTTTATTTTTTGTTCCTCGTATAAAATAGATAATATGAAAAACGTTTTTATGCGTTGCTTATTATCAGTTTGGAATTATCTAGAAAATATATTTCTCAATACAAAAAAGTACATTGTATTTAAGTGAGTATTATTTAAATAGTTTGTTCAGATCAATGATCCACAGAGGAACACAACGATTCCTTTTGCTTTTTTTTTCAATTCAATTCTGTTTCTTTGTATATATATATATTTTTTTTTTTACTAAAAGATCTCAATCTAAAACTTTTACCCTTGTTCATTTCTAAATACTTACTATTTTGTGCATATACCTACAGATAATACTAACCACGATACGATTTTTAAATTTTATAAACATTTCACTTACATGTAAGAGTAAGTATTGTATTACTTACTGAGTTTTGTTTGTTAAAAAAAGAAGAAAAAAAAAAGAAAGAAGATAAATAAATAAATAAAAACACTTCTATTAAATGTGCAATCAAGTCTGAGAAAGTTGATTGTTCAATGTTTCAGTTATTCCAGGTAGTCAAAATCATATAATTTTTTTTTACCTAGCTTATCACTTCAAAATTTTCTGGATGGCAGGCAAGAAAAAAGTGTACAAATAAAATAGAACACTTTTTTTTTTTTTTTTTTGTTCGAACCCGCGAGGCCTATGGTTATGGGCTAAAAGCACCCTTATCCGAACGCATATATACACTTTTCAGAGTTATCACATTACAAATTACATATTTGAATACTTTGACAACGCTATTTTAATAACACTTCATTACGTATTGCGCTATATCGGGACACCCGGTCTCGTCATATATGCAGACAGAAAATTCAATTATAAATAATAACAGCTTAATTGAAAATATGAACACATAATTTGGGTGTAAATTGAATTATTTATTAAATAATTTGTATTGCATTTTAAATTTTATATATATTTGCGCATTGGTCACCGTAATTTTAGTTCTAATTTCATTGAATTAATAAAACATATAAAATAATTATTGAATTGAAAGCAAATTAATACATAATAATATAAAAAAAGAAAACTAGAAAAAAGAATAAATTAATATAAAATAAGTATTGTATATAGTTTGTACCATGCTAAAGAGAAGTAAGCGATAAAAATGAAATAATCACCTAACTAACTTTAATAGCTTCGTGTTTATGTGTGATTCCAATGCATCAATGATTATACATTTTCTTGTTTACTTGCTATTAGTTTTAGTCAATTACTGCATTCGTATATATTTAGTTTCTTTTCTGTTCGTGTTAAACATTTTATCTCTTCAGAAGTCTTTATTTATATTTTTATTTAGTATTATACAGTTTGGCAGAAAGTCAATCGCGCATATACCCAATAATTTATAATTTTAAAGAATAGAGTCCATACTCCATAAGTCCATACAGACAGACATAAAAGTTTTTTTTTTTTGTTTTTTTGTCATACTCATTTAATTGATAATAAAAATGTACTATTTAAGTATAAAGTTTTA
The DNA here is from genome assembly GCA_011634745.2 of Catotricha subobsoleta. Classification (NCBI taxonomy): domain Eukaryota; kingdom Metazoa; phylum Arthropoda; class Insecta; order Diptera; family Cecidomyiidae; genus Catotricha; species Catotricha subobsoleta. The sequence goes on from JAABKK020013786.1 coordinate 9,965, forward strand.
TTTTCAACATGCAAACACAAAAGTATCTTAAAACAGTTTCAATATATACAACATTCAATTTGAAAAAGTGAGGTAGGCGAAAAAGTCCGTATTTTAGAAAACTTGAAAAATATACTATTTTAAGCGAAAACCCAATCAACATTCAACACCTCTGTTTAGTAACTATTACCTATCTGGGAAATAATATTCTACCCCTATTTTAATAGCCACTACCAATCTTGAAATAGTAAATTATTTTATTTAAACAAAGAACAAATCTGTTTAACATCATGCGGTCACACTATCATCATGATGTTATAAAGTATCATGGTTTCACAATTATCCTCCAAAATGGAGTTTAACATTTCGATAATTTATTATTTTTGTATAGCGCGGTCCTATTTTAAAAAGAAACATTGCGATAACGAATTATAAGATTATAAAAATTATTAGCAATGGATAATATGTAGTTCGTATTCACTACCTACCACCTTTTATTATTATGTAATTACAAAAAGAAGAGAATTGACAATAATTATTATGCGTGTAGTATATATTAGTCCGCGTATACTATTTCTCTCGATAAATATAAAACTATAAATTTCGATGTATTTTTAGTTCTACTGTGAATTACGTTATTTCCCCTGTGCAATTTCCAAAACTGTGATTTAATTTATTCTCACATTAAACTATTGTGCAAAATTTACTAACAGACAAACGATTTTAATTATTTTTAATTAAATTAAATAATTTAACTTTTAGTAAATAGTCGAAACAAAAAAAAAAAAAAAAACAACAACAACAACAACAAAACAAATAAAAACAGTAAATCATTATAATTGCTTGAATAAGTAAATAATAAGTGAAACACTATATAAAATTCATTTCACGACTTCTTCATCTATTCAAAAACTTCAAATAACATTTTACAATTTACATAATAAAGTTATACGTATACAGACCATGACTTGTTAAATGCTATTAACCATTATGCCAATCCTTTTCATTTTATTTTTATTAAATTAATGATATTATCAACAATAACACAAATCCATTTTAAAATGTTTTTAATGGTGCGAACATTGATTCTCAGGCATAACACTTGCCATTATATTATATATTCAAATTCAATTCATCAAGTCAAAATGTATAATATTTATGGATCGTGAATCGTATACTGCATCATCCATCTATCGAATACGGTTTTTTTTTTGTTAAAAGCTATAGATTTAAATATGTATAATATTGCTGTGTAGCTCATTGAATTTATTAAAATATTTTTGAAATGTGCAAATTTCATTAAATTTTATTTATTCTCTTCTCGGATATTTCCTTTCTTATGTATATAGTCAGTTATTATTATTATTATTATTATTTTTTTTGTACGATAAGATAAAAATAAAATAGCGACTATTATTAACGTTCATTCAAATTATAATTATGAATAAAATAAATGAAATTAAAACTTAACATTTACGAAAAATCGATATTCATCTGTATAATGAAATGAAATGTATGAAAACAGTTTACCAATTTATGTGGTTTGGTTATTAGTGAATAGATTTACACTCTTAAGCCAACAGCTCAAATACCGAAATATAACACATTTTGGATACTACAGTATATCAGAACCAGTAAAATGTACTAAAACAGTAAACAGAGCGAGTGAAAAAAAACAACAGTACTTACAAAGTGACTTTTCAGTAGTTTTTCTTCAGTACTTGTCCACAATACTATCGTACTACAGTAAATAATACTACAGTACATTTTTCATAAATTGTATTACCAAAGAAATACTCACCTTTTCATACGTTTTAAAGAATTAAATTTTCGAATTTATGTTTATGATCGAGTTTAAAGCAAGTTTCTAGCAATGTTGCAAGTTGTAACTGACTTACAAAAAAAAAACAACAAACAAACAAACACAATAATAAGAAAGTATATATAATTACTAGCTTTGAAAACATCAAGTATTTTCAGTATCAGTGTTCAGTACAAGAAAAATAATACTGTAGTACCAACAATCACAATCTACGCAGTACTTAAATTTCTGTTAATGAGTCGGTGAAATGATTCACAAACAATTAAATGTCAACACAACATTTTATCAAATGTGTTACCTCAAATATGTTGTAGATGCAAAGAAAAATCAAAGAAAATGATACCAACACAGCATAAGATACATGCATAAGATTTAAAAACATGATAACATGAGAATGATGGCTAAATATTTCTAAATATTTATTCAAGTTATACTGAATGAAGTCTCGTTAACTAAAAAAAAATAATAATAATTTATTACATTAATTGACATCTACATTTATGCTAGTGACTCAGAGGATCTAGGTTAAATTAAATGATTAAATTATTTAATGATATTTGTCTTGTCCCAATTTGAAATTGATACATTTTTCGAATGTACATGTTTTTTTCCAAAAAAAATTATAATAAAAAATCTAAGCATAAAAACTAAAATAAGACGTCTATTTAAATTAATGACTTGATGGTTTGCTCGATTGATGTATATATAACTGAAAATTATCTATTAGTCATAGGATTTGTCATTTATGTTTTTTTCTCACATAAAATTTTGGAAGCAGCTCATCATTGCTGAACTACATATATAAATAAGATACATCATGAATATTTAACAAAAAAAAAAAAAAATATTTAAAAAAAAAAATATTGCTTAGCAAAACCGATATAAGCAATGAATTATTATATCCATAAGATATCTAAATACGTAAAATATCCCCCGCTGAAAATAATTTGATATTTTCCATTTCGATATGCAATATTTGGTTCTCATCATATTTATTTTATATCTTTATTCGCACTATACTATATAAGATATAACTATACATTTTACACAATATTCATATTAACATAATTTATAAATTAAATAAAACGAAAAATGATTTTATATTTTTATTTCGTTAGTTTAGTCATCGCATAATTATAATAATTATAATAATAATCTTAATAATAAATAATAATAATAATATTCATCATCGTCATATATCAAAAACGATCCATAACATTTATATTCATTTAACAATAATGTGGCGATAGACAAACAAACATAAACAAATAAAATACATATTTAATTACAATGCATTCACATTCATAGTCTGATTTAAAGGCAAAATTCATGCAGAAAATATTCTATTATAACCAGGGATTCGTACCCTTCAAAATTTTATCAGAGTTCGGTTCTGATAAATAAAAATGTAGGGCTTGTTTCTTGTAAATAATATTTTAAGGGTTCGGTTCGAAAGTGAAAAAAGCAGCGGCTCGATCCGAATCCCTGATTATAACCGTTTTTTTTTGTCTCGATAAGAAATCTGATCCGTTTTATAATAAACAGTAACCCTAGGTTCGCAGTTGATTTTTGTTTTTGCGTTTTGTTTCTGCGTCTTCATACAAAAAACAAAACGCAAAAATAAATCAAGTGCGAACCTACCTACGGTCAAAGAGATAATTAAAATAAATTTTGAAATCTAAAATATGAAAATAAACAAACGTCATTAATACCAAATGCCAGCTAAATGTAAACAATATATTATATATTATTGTTGGTTAATGTAGTTTTTCCATATTTATACTTCTGGTGCAGCTTTAGTTTATCATTATATTACTAAATATTATTATTAATTTCATTATATATATATGTATATATTTTTTTTATTTGATTATTTGCAATTACTTTGAGATCAGCAAATATATTATAAGCGCATAATAAAATGTCTATATTTAGACAATGAACATTTGAAGCCGGCCACCATTTAAATATCAATGAAGAGGAAATTGAATATTCATGAGATAAGATTATATTTCAGGCGTTTGCTTCTAAACAAATATTTTATCAATTACGTATATTATAGATGTGCGAGTAATATGACACAAAGGCCAAAGACCATTTCCCATTAAAAATCGTAATAGAATCGCTATTTAGATAATTGAATGAATGAATGTCTCGCTAGATGTGGAAAATCAATATAAAGACCCATTTCATAAAAATAAATCATTTACTTCTTTAAAAAAAAAAAAAAATCAATAAAGAAAAACATATTCGTGAAATATGAGGCCGTTTGTCACATATATTAAATCATACTTTTCGATATCAATAAAAATAGAAAAAAAAAAACAAACAAACAAATACACGAATTAAAACCACATAAAAAAAAAGTAGAAATTAGTTGTAATTCAACAAGAAAAATAAATACATGCGATAACAATGTTTTCATACAATTTACATTCATTTCATTCACAAATTCACAATTTACCATTCAATGCAACGATACAAAACCAAATAAATAAATAAAATAGAGAGAAAAAAAAAATTGAAACTAAAATATATGTAACATTGACTCAGCTAAAACGCAGTGATAAACAAACCTAATTAATCTATTTAAAATCCCATGTTTATTTGTTTAATTAACAAATACAGTAGCGTATATGCAACATTAAATAGTTTATGCTGCTATATATTATATAGGTATGAAATTGAATCGAATTCAGGGCTATAGCAAAGAATATGTACATATTCTTTGGCTATAGACTGAATTTCATGTTGCTAACGAAAATTTAAATTATACACTCTCTATATACTCTTTTGCTTATCAGGGATGGCAAGTTCATTTTTTAAATACTCTTTTTCTGTATCAAAAATGTTGTATGAAACATTTTGATCTGTGATGTTCATGCAATCAACGCTGCGAACGTGGATTGTGTCCAATTTGTAACATGTTGCGATTATCATCATGTGTACGTTTCAATGAGAAAAACTTGAGAACAGCCCGTGCTTATCTCAATCTCTTCTCAATGAGACATGCACATGACAAATATCGTACCACGTTACAAAAGCGACACATACCAAAATGCTCCACAGGGTTTCTAATCCAATCTTTTTTATAGTTGTATTTGGGTTTTCAAAATACTAAAATATTTTCACAAATACTAAATACAAATACATTAAAAATAAAATCAAATTTTGGTATTGGATCAATTTCTTATAATCAATGTTGTTCTTTCTGCCTGCATTTTTATATTGTCACAAATACCAGCTTACAATTCTTATAGATGTTCAAGAGAAGCTAAAAGTAGTAACTATATTTCTTGAAAAAACCGCATTAATTTTTTTTAATGATTTTAAGCACTTTAAAAATTGTGAATTAAGAAGATTAAAGGAAGCCCGTGGAAAGTATAATTCGTATAATATATACTTACTTTGCATCCATCAGCGATTATTTTTTTGAGGTAAAATTAAATTATCATTAAATATACAGTATCATATTCACGATGTTCACATATGACGTAACGCACTACGGGGGAGTGGGTTTGAAAAAGTGTTACGTTGAGTTATTTTAGGAGGGGCAACATTCGCTTATGTTACGGCACATCTATTTGTTTATTTTTTTTTAGAATAATACACACAAAATATATTCCAATTTATTATAAAATCTTCTCTTGCATTTAATATAATTTTTTCTTTAAATTCGACCAAATATAATTCAACAATACAACATATAACTTCAAATAGAAAACGTTACACCAACCGTTGCGTTTACTTGTTTTTCAACATATACAAATTTAAAAAAGTTGACCGAAAAAAACATTTCCAAGGTGCTCCTCGGATCCCTCAGGGAATGTTTATGTAATGGAATTCCTCAGGAATTCGTGGGGAACGAGAATTGTTAATAGGGTCTAATTTTAACTTTATTCATGGTAAATTGTTACATGGGAGTGAAATAGCTAATAAATAGTAAAAAAAGAAATAATAAGTTAATCTTCAATTCAATATTAATTTACTACATTTAAATGGAAAATAAATTATTTATTAGATTATTTGTATATTGAATTTTGTATTCATAATAAGTACATCACTTTCAAATACGTATTTGGATTTGTACTCTTTGATTACTTTTTCGGCATTTATATTTGTATTTTCCACATGTGTATTTTGTATAATTCTCATTTTCAAGTATTTGTATTTGTATTTGTATTTCTAATCCAATAATAATAACAACAACAACAACAACAACAACAAAAAGTATCGTTGCCACCCCTGTTGCTTATATATAGTTAGATCGGTTGTTTTATGTAGGTATATTATGTAAGTATAATTGCTATGCTTTGTAATTATAAGTAGTAAAACGAAATAAAAGAATTTATCAAGTTGTTGAAAAAGAACATAAAATAATATACCACAAATGACACAGTGAATTCAAATACAATTTTTAGTTATAGCAACAGGAACATTCTAATTTAAACAAACTGTGTATAGTCAATAATTGACATTCATTAAAATTATATTATTACGCTTGTCTACAATTGTTGTTGTAATTAGATTTTTATTAAATTTACAGTCTTTCAACTTTTTAATGTTAAAATGTTTCGGGTTGCATTCCTATAATTAAAAATGAATTCTTTTTTGTGGTGTGGTTACGGTCTTACATTATTGAATATTACATTTTATTTCGTTAATATTTTTTTTAAAAAAAAACGCTTATCTTATGTTTGATAACCACACAGCAGACATACTTAAAATTATATTTGATGTGAACTTGATTCGATAAATAAATATTTAGGGAACCTATTTCACTATTTTACATGAAAATAGTAATTACACTATTTTCTACGCATAAATAGCGTTTTGATTTTTGTGCACGATTTAGTGTGTGTGTCTGCTTTATTATTTTTTTTTATTTATTTATTATTTTTTTTCAATAAGTATATTCGCTTTCGACAAATGCTATTGTTATCTTAGTGCGGCATGTTTTAATAAATTTATACACAAACATTATCATATTTATAAGCGATTATTAATTTTTTATCAATATATGACAAACCCATTATTTCAATATTCAAAATCAAGTAAATATGAAGGCTTACGAATCAAACAACTATTTAATTGTTCAGATCATAGTTAGAGAAGTAAAATGTTGTGTTTGTTTCGATTCAATTCGATTTCATGATATTTGTGTCGACACAGATGTCCTTTTTGGTTGTGAAAATATCAAGTCTTTTTTTTTCAATAAAAATGATACATATAAGTACTAAAATCTCTCTGTCTACCATTTTTAAATACAATGGAAATTGTATAGGTATATAATATAGACATGATGACCTTATCCCTTTTTTGTCAAAATATAAACACAAAAAACAAACTACGTATATAAAATAATATTCGGAAACGAAATCTAACAAAATAAAAATGAATATAAGTACCCAAGTTCGAAAGATTTGTTTGTTATTTTCTGATGTTAATGTACTTCACTTCACTCTATTGAATAAGCAAATTCTATAGATTTTTTTTTTTTCATCTTTTTTGAAAATGCTATTATGCATAGATTCCTCTGCAACATGAATCTTTTAACTTTTCGAACGCTTAAGAATTTCAGTTGATAAAAAGTACACAAAACCTTTTGTGTAACATTTAAAAACTTGATGTCAATTTGTTATTCTATGCACAATTCTAAGTGGCACTTTCACAAACAATGAGTTGTGTTCTTAATACATTTATTATTTATTTATTTATTTTCGTTTATATTTAATGAAATATTTATTATCTAATCCGTATAGTTTCTATCGTATGTAATTGTTAATCGATAATCTATATTGAAAGTTTCGAAGTTACTTTTAGGTATAAGTTTAAGGTAAAAGGACTTTTGTTCTTTGTTCTTTGACACATCGCTCACCTTAAACTTACTTTAAACCAACAACGATGAATCGTTGCTGGAAAACGTTTAATAAATAATCGTCAATAAGATACACAAAATTAAAAAAAAACAAACAAACAAACAATATTTTGTATCTTAAATAATTTTCATTGAACTAATCCAACATTTAAATTTGAATAACCCTTTTTTCAGAGATAGACGCAATTTCACATACATTTTTGGTAATGAGGAAACTTAAAAAAAAATATGTTTGCAGTTAATCTTCGTTTAGTGTAAAAAAAAAAAAAAAATGAAGAAAAATAAACCAAATATAATCCAGAAAAAATCATTAATGAATGAAAAATACTTACAACACAGAAAAGATAGAATATTTATATAAGCTTTAGGTACTTAATGTCAATGCGTATTATTGTTGGTTCGTTTTGGAACTAATAATGTCTATTAAGTACACACATTTTCTGAATAATTTTTATCAAAATGAAATGCGTGTTGTGTATGTGCTGGGTGTGTGTGTTTATGTAATGAGGTACATAAAGGGAAAGATTAAATGTTAGAAATTATTATACGCATCAGAATGATATAGTTAAGCTAGAATTAAGTATCGCATTTACTAGAAGATTAAATTGTAATTAAGATACGAGATAAATTTCTAGTTGATAATCCTTTCGAAAATATAATATTAAATGTTGCATAAAATAAGACATAATATATTTAATATTATAAAAATCTATTGACAAAGTAATACCGAATTTGATTTATTATCAAGGTTTATTATATTAGCTTCGTGGAGCTGCAATTCGAAATTTTAATTAATAAATTTTAAAAAAAAATAATAAAAAATTCTGCAAAATTTTGATTAAAGTCATTTGAAAGATTTATTATTCATTTTTGCTTTTTATTGTCTTTGTAAATTTACTTCAGTTTTCACTGGAATCAATATTTATAATATGTATTTGACAAAATTACTAATCTACTTATGGATAAATGTTTTTGAAATATACAAGCACAAACAGTGCAAACAGTTAAAACTCCACAGTGCTTTCTTTCTAAATATCATTTTGTAATTTTTTAACAATTTCAAAATATTTTCTATATATTTATCAATATCATACATAATATTCATATATTTAATTTTTTATATATTCAAATGGTCATACATATATGTATACGAGTATTTCATATTAATTCATATGTTAATTGGATTTGGAAAACATACTTTTAGTTCTTAATTATCGTTTATTATCTATAAGAAAGACCTGAGATGTGCAGAGGAGGCCTCATCCAAAATTTACGTATTATGTGCTTTTCAATAGAAATTATAGTTTTTGAATAGCAATTTATATTAGCCTTGATTTTGCAACACAGTGGTTCTCATTTCGTTTTCAACATAATTAATTTTTAACTTTTAATTATCAAATAAACAAAATTTCTGATGAGAACTTTTTCATTTTTTATAGTCACAAACATCTTCAGTGTATTATTTCACAATTCCACAGCCCTTCATCTTCATTTAAAAGTACTGACCGCGTGTTCATGCTTGCTCACTATAATTCTTCAATGTTATTTGTAATAATACTTTATATACACAAACTCAAATATAATACGACAAAATACTCAAACAACTCTAACAACTTATATAATTTTTTGACTCTTACGTTCAACAACAACAACAACAACAAAAACTTTTAATGTTTAGTTTTTACTTCACGATAAGATATTCGTATGCACATTATTTATGTACAGATAGTTTAGGCATATTCACTTATGCATTCAGTTTTGATTTATGTATTTTATGTATTATTAAGAACCAAACGAAGTACCACTTTGGTAAGCAGTAAGCTAAATGGTACAAAACTTCTTTCAAAAGATAAATTTTTCATTTTTTTTTTTTTATTTAATTATTTATTGGTTTCTTTCAATTGCATTTCGTCGATGTTAAAAACCATTCATGATTTGCTAAACATAATTTATTAAAGTTAGTAAATTGTTTATTGAACACTGTGATGTGTGATTCATTAAATGATCAATGTGTTAACCATTATCCAGTAGCCAAAACTTCAAATGTTTATAGAAATGATAATTCTTCAAAATCTTCAAAAACACAAAAAGATTACATTTTATTACAAACGAATGAAATAAAGACATTAATAATGAAGTCGTAAAATAAAAGTATCTAAACGCAGTTTTATTAATAATTTATATTGCCTAATAATGTAAAAAAAACATCACACACTTTTGTTGCGAGTCGTGTCTATTAAATTTGACAAAACGTTTTTTTTTTTGAATTTGTATTAAATATTATTGTATGGTTGGCTTCAATAGCGATTTGATGGTAAGATAACCGACAAACAGGAACCGAAATACATAAAACATATTCTAGCAAAACGTATAATAAACGATTATTCATAATTAATTTTTAACACAACATTTTAGGCATAAATTTTGTGGTCACCAACTTACAATGAAATAAAGTTGATCATATGTTTTGAATTTTAAGTTATTTCTGTTTTTTTTTTTCAATTGTATTCCATTCATATATGAATGTTTTCAGTAAACCAATCGCATCAACAACAACAGCGCCAACAATCAGTTATTTAGTATTTAAGACCGAAGTGCATACATAACAATACATAAGATACAAAGATATAGTTACAAAGCAAATAAAAAAAAAGAAGAAGAAGAAGAAAAGAAAAGAAAAGCACATTGATCATCACGCGGATGCGGTTAAAAATAAACAAAAAGAACATAACGCATAAAAATATAATATGCATCAAGTCATGGTTATAAAATGCCATTTATTTTGAAAGGCGCACGTCTTCGACTCTTTTCCATTTTGCATAAACATGATGGCACATTAATGTTTGAGTAAAGTTAACGAGCCTTTTAGCAAAATATGCTAATTTCTTAATAATATAATATTGAAGGAGTGATATATAAAAATTAAATTATAAGACGTTGCACGGACATTAAAACAAAAAAAAAAATATAAACAAAGATGAAATTATATTCTTTCAACTCTTTGAAAAACTATAATACGCAATATAAATATATGGGGACCCATATAAGCAATAATATCTTACTATCCCAGCAAACATTTAAGGCCTCCTACACGTATCTTCAAGATATTGCTGCTAAGATGTAAATATATTCAAGCAATAATCTAAGCAACATATTTGAGATATCTTCAAGACTTAGTAATAAAATCTGAAGTTGGTATTAATACCTTAAAAACATTGCAGAGACCAGTTAAAAGATACGTATTGATTTTTATTTTTTAATTTTAGTTCTGAATTCGGATTTCAATTATTTTGGTGTCAAAAAAAACACTTAGAATAATCAAAATACACCAAAATACGCCAAAATGAGCGATCAGATATTCAAAACTGGAATTAAAAAAATGAAAAGTAATACGAATCCTTTAATTATTTTTTTTTGCTAGTATGTGCACCATGGCTTCACGAAAAGTTGGCGCCTCTGGTCTCTGCAATGTCTTCAAGGCATTAATGCTAGCTTGTGATTTTCTTAATCAAAGTTTCTAGTCTTATAATGGATGGGTATCATTATTTTACTTTTTCGTATTAAATTCTTTTCATATCTCCTCAATATTTCTCTTTAAGAAAGAACGTTGAAGCCTGTTCACTTGTCTCTTGCACTAAGATGCATAAAACGATATATGTATATTCTTGCAAGATATCACCAAAACATTTCCCTAAGGCATTCACTTATAGAGGCCTGGATGGGCCAAAAATTTGAGCCCGAAGCCCGCCCGTTAAAGAAAAAAAAATCTTGCCCGACCCGACCCGCTTATTATCGGGCACGGGCCGGGT
>JAABKK020013797.1:0-21447 GCA_011634745.2 Catotricha subobsoleta
CATAACTTGGCCATTTTGTATCCGATCTGCCTTATTTTGAGCTCATTCTCTTTATAATTAAACCCTCTAAATACCTAGTATATCACAAAGCGCTTACTAAATAACTTCAATGACTTATTGATCCCAAATCTGATCATATCAAATTGATAACACGAAAATCATATGAACACGAAACTCAAAAACCTTTTCATAGAACGCCATCTATGCATTTAAATTTGTCCCTATCCACGCTCTATATGTAGGAAGAATACATAAATATGATGTAAAAAATATTATCTTTATTTAACTGAAATTTTAAATTTGAAAAGTACACATTCAACATACACTTACCTCCTTAAATATATGAATATGTGTGAGTGTACTTGTTTCACAATTCATACGCGAGTTAGACATCTAACAAGTAACGATATTTTTATTTCATGCATTTGTGGTCACTCTAATACAAAAAAAATTATTTCATCCGCAAAACAATGCAATAGAGTACCTAAGTGAACCGCGGATGTTTTTTGAACTGTTTCCTGACAGCACATTTTACATACAAAAAAAATATTCTTCTTCTTCTTCTTTTTTTTTTGTATGTGTTTTTCTTCCTGACAGAGACAAAATTGCATACAGCGCCGGACCACTTAGGTACTCTATTCAAACGCTTTTTACAACGCCGTTTTGAATGATTGTGAACTTACCTTTATATTTGTTTGACACTAAAACCATTAAATGGCCGCCATGCACGCTCTATAGAACTTAATAATATGTCATATTACGTAGTTGTTCTATATATTTCACAGAAACATAAAGTATATTTTTCAAATTAAAATAGTTAATTATATTTGTTAATATTAAGAATGGCCTTACAAAACGATTCTTGTGATGATAGCATAAACGATGAAGATGCTCGTACAATTTTTTGTGCCAATTTGTCAGAGAAAGTAACTGATGCTCTATTGTATGAATTATTTCTACAGGTAAATAAACGAAACACTTCAAACTTTCTTGAAATATATTAGCAATCAAATGATAATTTTATAATGTTTATTTGAATAGGGTGGACCCGTCGAAAAGATTTCAATACCGAAAGATAAAGATGGAGCACAACGTACATTTGGATTTATTACATATAAACATCAATCGTCTGTTCCATATGCTCTTGAAATATTCAACGGCACTAAATTATTTAATCGTGATCTGAAATTAAACAATAGAATTGCAAACAATGCTAATAAAAATCAACAGTCACAACAAATACACCAACCACAACAACAACTTCAACGTCAAATTTCGGTTGATAGCGTCTTATCAAATGGACTACATACAAATAGAATGCCAATGATTTCATCAGCTCTTCGTTCCGGTTCACAATCAATTCCCAACAATTTAGGTCATCATAATATGGTTCCATCAACAAATCAATTTGCAAGAAAAAGTGGTGATTTGTTTCAGAATCAGTTGGCTGATATAAAAGCACTCCTTGGATTTAGTTCTCAGATGTTACATGGACCAGTTGCTGCTGGTAGCATTGCTGTAAATGATTCTGGAAATGGGTCAGTTAATCATCAAAATAAATTGTTGAGTCGAAATGAAAGTCGTCCACATCATCAGAATATTCACTATTCGAGACGAAATGAATATATGAACCGAAGTAATAATAATAGTAATGACCGTGAAAAAGATAGACGTAATGGTGGTAATGACAGAAGAGACAGAGACAGAGACAGAGATAGGCATGCAAATAATGATAAAGATCACATTAGACGAAGCAGATTCGATCATAGAAAATAACCAAATGAAATTATTTCTAAATAAAATCAACAGAAAATTCATTGAAATTAGTTATATATATCACATATCATATATGTATTAACCTTATTTCTTTCAGAATTTCTAGTTTTGTCATAAAATTCTTTTAGTTTAATTTACGGTAATATATCAACCTTTCTTAATGTTCCGAATTGCAATTTTTATTTGATAAAATAAAGTTAGTTGTTGATAACACTTTAGTATGGTTCTAAATTTGCCATTATTACTTAGGGCGATAACTTTGAACACGCTCAGTAATAGTATAGTGTTTAAAGTTATACCCTTCAGTTTTTACATAATTTATTAAAACATCAATTTTGATTGTAAGAGAAGGATTACATAAAAAAGTAATGATTAAAATTAAACTTATTTCCATTTTTCTTGTTATTTTTAAACTCATAAGTAGAATACGATGTAAAAATTAAATATTTTTTCTCATCCTATAATTTAAAATGTAAAAAAATAAAAATAAAATATAATATACAATAAAAAATACATTTTCGTTATAAGAAATAGTTTATAAGTTTTTTTTTTAAATAGTTGTATGAATTATTCAGTTCAAATAAATTTTAAAAGTAATTTTTTAATGTCAATACATTATTGGTGGATGGTCCCCGGTGTTTTACTCTAAATATTGTATAAGTACAAACAAATTATTAAAAAGAAATCGACAACATTAAGAAATTGTCGGGTCTTCAACTTTTTTGTACGAGACAAAACTTTTGATTAACTACTTAAATTTATTTCCAACAAATGTATTTATGCTAAATATTTACCGAATTTCTTCTTTTTTTTTATTATTTAGAATTAAATTCCTTTCCTTCTTATATGCAATAATAATACACCTCGTTTAGGCCCTTAAATGTGAATATGTGAGTCCTTCAATTTGTAAATGGAAATAATTTTTATTTGGGACAAATACTTCTGGGCAACCTCAACTTATTTTGGCATATAGGGAAAAGTTGCACCGTCAAAAAAAGTTGGGGTCGATCATAAATATTTTTCCTACATAATCAACCGTTTAGAAGTTATTTCCATTTAAAAAAAATAAATTGCCTAATGTAAGTCTAGTGATAAGACAACCCAATTAAAGTTTCCCTTAAAAATACCTAAATTTAAAATGAAAATAGAATATTTTGTTTTATTATATAATATTTGTAGAAAATTATTTCTTCAAATAAACTAATAATATTTATTTAAAATAATATTTGATTTACAATAAAAAATATTGATTATTGATAAAATAGTTCGAATAAAAATGAAATGGAAATTATATGTTTTATAAATAACATCTTTTAAGTGTCTTCGAGCAACGCGTCAGTGTTACTTTAGAGTAAGTCAAAGAACAAAAAAATTTGAGATAAAACTTACTCCTTAAGTATCTGTAAATCGTTTCTGGAAGACGCTCTGTATTAATTTAATTGCATAGATAATGTTGAGTCTGTTTTTGTTTTATTAAATTAATTGTTCTTTTTTTTTTTAAAAACAATTTAAGCACAAACAAGTATTAAAATATGACATTAGCAAAAAAGCGAGCCATTTCAATTTCTTATTTATTTATTTTTTTTTTGTTATATTGTATTTAAATATTAATTAAGCTCTTAATTTTATTATTTATGTTAGAAATAGTTTATTAATTTTTTCTCTTCGGTTTTTTTTCTTTTTTTTTTTTTTAAAAACTGCTTTTTGAAATTAATCATTTTAATTTAGTACTTAAAAAATGGGTAAAAATTTGGCTCGAAAAAAATTCTAGTCGAAAAATCTATTAATCGAGAATACCTACTGTCCTTATCATTATCAATTTCAATCAATAGAGCTGAAAATCAGTTTTCACCTTTAACATTACGACGAAGTAAAGCTGCAGCTAAATCTTGTTTCATTGCTGCTTGTGCTCTTTGATCGGAAAGTGATTGAATACTTCGTAAACCATTTACTATGTCTTTTGTTTTACCAAAATAAATTTCATTTAACGTATTACGAATTTTATTTTCCATATCTTCGACCATTCTACCAATGTTTGCAATATGTGGTGATTGTTCGCTTACATTCGAATCTTGTTCAACCTATTAATTTTAGAAAATGAAAGAAATTAAAGTTTAAAAAAAGAAATACTCTTTGAATCATTTCGTGTACCTGTCGTGTTAAACTACCGCCCAAATTCATGGTCCCCGAGCCCGTTTTATTAGTTTGTAACCATAACATTGCAGTTGATGTTAATTTATAATGAGCAGTTCGTCCAGAACTTTTTTCTTGCACTTCAACTACATGAATGGAATCCCAGCAGCCTTTGATTTTTTTGCTACCATCGCCAGCTTTCTTTATTAAAATAACACCAGCGAAACCATGATCCAAATCCCATAAATATACTGATGACACACCACCCTCATAATACATATCGCGATACTGATCGAATGCATGATTTGCTTCAATTTCCAATTTACGTAAACGTTCCGAGGGCATTGAACCATCTTCGAGTGGCGGATCATAAGTATTTGACCATGGTGATCGATATGAATCACCATCACGATTATAATCACACAATAAATAATCTCTTCCGGTTTCTTTATCTTTTGCAATTTTGAGTGGCTGGTCAACCGATGATAAAAGGTCTTCACATAAAGCTGGCGCTAAATCAATTAGATCAATTAGGTTTTTTTCGATTTGCTGAGGCGGTAAACGTCTCATAAGATCTAAAGCACAATCCATTTGAAGTTCGGTCTGAAAATTTGATTTTAATCGAAAAATATTGTAAATAAATAAAATGTAATGCGAATACAGTATGAAAATAAGATGGGAACTATTCAAAAATAATACAATATGGGCGTGACGAAACTTAAGAATCTACATTTTTTTTTTTTTTTTTTGTATTTTATTAATAATATTATAAATGTATTACCATTTTATATCACAGTTTTTATATTATTTTTGAGCAAACCACTTTAAAAGTGCACACAAATAGAAAATAAATAAATAAATAAATTTAAGAATACAATTTTTATATACGATGGATCTGATGAGTTTATTGACGTCCGAATTGATAGAGTGAATTACGAATATTTGACAATGTGTCTCATACTAAAATGAAGCTAGCTACGACTTAGTTGATGAACAAAAATAAAAAACTATTTTTTCACTACGAATTTTGCACACATTTTATTATTTTTTTCCACTTGTAATTTTAAAGCTAAATTCACATGGATGTAAAAGTTTGACGTAATGTAAGGGGTATCGATGTATTTCGTATTATTATGTTGGTTTTTTGTTGAATTTCACCGAAATAAATGAAAATACCAACATAATAATACGAAATACATCGATGCTCTTTAAATTACATCAAATTTTTACATCCATTCAATAACTGAAATTATCTGAATTTTAATAGTGGCATTCTTTTTACATGTTTTTGGCATAATTATTGCTCTTCATAAGTAAATATGTCACAACTTGCTTGAAATACCACGCAAAAATTACACCACTTCATAGGTTGGTGCTAATTTTGCTTACTTATCAAGAGCAAAGCAATCAAAAATTCCATCGCTATTTTCTTCGTCTGAGGAAGATGAGGAATCTAATAGTGAACTAACACTAAAATCAGAATCGTCTTCTTGAAAATCTCTAAAATACTGTGTAATTCAAAATATAAACAAATAATAAAAAAAAAATTCAAAGTTGCTCTTGATAAGTAATAAAATTTAAAAAAATACGTTCTTTTTATTTATGATTTTAAGAATACGACTAATATAGATTTGGCTGATGCCCCCTTATTTATTTATTTATATATTACCAACATAAAATATTTGAGACCTATGGCTATGCCTAGCCTAGTGGAGTCGATTCTGAGGAACAAATCATATAAGTCAACAGACGCCACCATCCACAGATTGACATCGACGCATTGATTTATTTAATTTTGTTGTTTTCTGTGTCCACAAAATTAACGAAAAAATAAGAGGTAAGAAATAAGGAGTTTGATATTTGTTTTATATGTGCCGTTCTTACTTCTTAAAATTTGGTTGGAAATGACCACATTAGGAAAGCACGGTTTCCTACTCGCGTGAAATGACTACTACTCGCTAGTGATGACATTTCCAGTCAAATAAAACTATGGAAAAATTCGAAATTTTCACAAGTGAAATTAGTTTCTAGTTCACGTGAAATAATGTAGCGAAAATATCAAGAAGGAAACAAATGATGAAATGTAACCATACGTATTAGGTAGTGAAAAGATTGAACCGATTAAAATTTCCAAATATTCAATTAATTAACGAGATATATATTTCCCCTGGGAAGAAATTGTTTATTTGGAAATGTTAATCGACTCATTTAGAGACTAAAAATTATTTCGTTCGTTGTCTTGTCGACTACTTTTAAAAAATTCTTATAAGGCGGTTATCCCACATTAGTTCGTATCGTCTAACTTATGTTCTAACCGTGATAATAGATATGAGCGTGAGTGAGACGGACCAGCGACCATATCACTCATCCTCGTATCTATTATCACGGTTAGAACATAAGTTAGACGATATGAACTAATGTGGGATAACCGCCTAAGGTTGATTCAAATGAGCCTAATGTCTTGACTTTATACAGAGACAATAATGAGCATTACCTACATGATTATATCATATTGGAACATACATACTCATATATAAGGGAACAACTAAGTATCTAAATTTTTAAACTTGAAAATGATCTTGTTTGTAATTAATTTAGGCATTTACTTATAATATTATTATTATATAAACTAAACATATTTTATTGCAATAAAGATTTAATAAAATAAATAAATAAAATAATGGCAATATGTACTTACTTACTTTAGAATTAATATTTTATTACACACTTAATTTAGTTATATGTACACACTTTAGCATATACGAACTCACTTCAAATTACTGAAATGTTTGTTTCTCGGGATCGAAACACTACATAAATAAACATATACATATAGTATATAAAACATCGGCTAGTCGATACCTATAGGTAGAGTCAGCGGCGATTTACTACGTAGTTTGAGTTTGACATATCACATATAAGAAAAATTAAAGATGAACTCGGAGTTTGGTGTTATATTATTATAATTTTCCGAAATAATCTTTATAAAAGAAAAATAAAAAACAGTGAATCATATTGCTGTAATAGTTCATAATGAAAAACGATATTTTAAAAAGATTTTTTTTAAATTAATTCAAATAAAAATAATTTTATAAATCTATACTAATTTAATGTTTATTGTCATCAGCTGTGTACATTTGGATTTTATTTTGAAAGTCACATAAAATATGGTGTTCTTTCTTCATAAGATGATAAAATAAAGTTTAAGAATGAAATTATTTAAAAAAAAAAAAATGATAAGCGTAATATTCACCATGATTTATTGAATTTTATAGTTTCGTAAGAAATGAACACGGTTTTGTTAATTCTGTAAATAATAATTATTAATGTTGAACTCAATTTACATATATCGGTATTAATGGTAATGAGAGTTGAAGAATTGCCACAAAAGCATTTTTTTTTTAATGGAATAGACGAAGTACAGTAATATATTTTAATTAAAGTTACTTGAGAGCAATAGATATTAATTAGCGCTGTAGCTGTACGAAAAGGTGAAAAAATCTATCATTGTTTTATTATACGTTGATTTGATTTAATGAAATTTTTACTAAAGGTGAGCAAAATAAAATGTTTATCGAAATAATTTATTTAAGGAAAATTGTCTTTAAATTTTGTATAGGTACATACTTTATATGTATATAAGTAATAATGGTTTTTTTTTTGTTTACAATTAAGTACTATCAGTTGCTGGTAGCTTGCTAGTTACTCTGTTTTTAATTTTTTGATTTACTCTGAAGCAATTGTTATTTAATTAATTTCAAAATTATTATTTTATGTCTATCAATCATATAGGATTTTAGAAATTGCACGATAGTATTATAATTTATAAAACACATTGTTTTATACTTAATAATATTTTTTTAGTTTTAAAGAAAAACAATAAAATAAATAAATGTGTACACATATACATATATACATACACAATCGAATGTGTATAAGAGTTTATCGTAATTAGTGCATGATGATGGTAAAGCTAAGTTTCTTTTTTGCACAACGCGCAATGTTTATTTAATATGTGTTTTAATTCAATTGTGCTGGATTACAAATAAAATATACACATATAATTACTTACTTACTATATATTTAATGTTTTCCTTATAGTGAGCATCCGCGATTAATTGTATTGATTCTTTTCTATTTTGTTTTGTTTTGATTTGATTTTAATTAAATTTTATGTATGTGAATAATTAATTGCATTTAGATCTACAAAATAATATATGTCTGTTCAGTTCATACTTATGTCTATTAATATTATAAAGAAGTAAGCATCGTGTGTGATTGTTTTTTTCTTTCTCGTAAATTTGATTATTATTAATTTATATTTTTAATGCACGGTTGAGCACCGAGTTGGCCTGATGATATTGTACATATGATTGTTTTATTATTTATTTATTTTGAATATTTTACATTTGAACAATTTATAGAAAATTTAAAAATAACAGAAAAATGTAATCAAATTTGTGATTTTTTAAAATTTATAAACACTGAGGAAATTATTACAATAAAAACTGCGTATATAAATCTTAGCTTTACAGAAGTGCGATTGTTGTTTTCGCGATTATTATAAGTTGTTTTGTTTGTCTTACTATAGATCGACATTAGTACGCGGAATTAGTATAAAATCTTAATTGTAACCTACTGTTCCACTAACTATTTGTTAAAACGCAATTTTTTGTTTTTTATTTTATATTTCTTTAAAGAGTATGGTTTTTATTAATCCAATATCTTTTTTGTAAATCCAATTTTTGTTAGTCCAATATCTTTTTTTTTACATATTTTATTACTTTTTTTTTTCTTAATCCATTTTAAATTTTTGTTCATTATATTTAGTGATAAATCACGCTTGATTGACCATGGCTTCAGGAGAACTATCGTTAACTAGCAATAGCAGTCAGGAGGGTAGTCATGAATTCAGTTGCTATCCAAATGAACGTCCAAGAAAAGCATCTACTGATAGTCCAAAAAATTATGAATCGATTAAACAACAGTACGATCAGGCAATAATTGAATTAAATTCGTTGCGACTACAACAAAGCGATGGGAAAATGCAAATGGAACGTGTTATGGAACAATTGGAATTTTATCGTGATCAATATTTGGCGGCTATGGATCAAGTTGGACAATCTGCGCTAGAAGGCACAAATTTACGAACAAAGTATGCAGATATATCAAATGAAAATGTTCGATTGCAGCAACGTATTCATTACCTAGAAAAGAAGATTTCACGTCAAGAAAAAGAAAATGGAAACAGTCAAACGGTGTGTGCATTTGTTGAACAATATAACGAATTAAAAAAAAAATTCGAAAATAATCGTGTTGAATTTGATAAATTGTCCAAAGAAACAGACGTATGCAAAAAGGTTTGTTCAGATTTGTCACGGGATCGAAATTCATTGGCTCTTGAAAAAGACGATTTAAAACAACAGCTATCAAATGCAATCACACAACTTGAAACCGCAATTCGCGAGAAAAGTTTGTATCGCGAATCACGTGATAAGTTGTTACAGCAGCATGACGATGACATGAAAGATTTGACACAAGTAATGCAATCACGGGCTGAAGAATTACGTAGGGTTACTGCTCAAAGGAATGCAGCTGAACATGAGCTAAGAACGATTTTGGCTGAACGTAAAGGTGTTTTGGAAGAAAATCAAAAGCTTAGTGATGATTTAACAGCGGCGAAGGAAGATTTGGAAAAACAGTATAAAAATGACAAGTCTTTGGCGTATGAAAATGAAAGTTTAAAAAGAGAAATTGATTCTGTGTTGCGCTACAAGGACGATCTTATGAAGGAATGCAGTAATTTAAGAGAGAAATTAGAAGAAGCCAATAGTAAAGTGGATAGTAGAGACATATTAAAAAGTCGTGAGAGTGGTTGGAGTAAGGATTTGTCTGACAGTAAAGATAAATTTGGTTTTGGAGAGCAACATAATTCCGATTTAGATGCAGCTAATAAAGAAGTTGAAAAATTACGGAAGAATTTAGAAAGAGCTAAAACAGAGATCGATAAGTCCGCACAGGAAACTGAAGTAGCAAAGTCGAGACGGGATTGGGCTATATCGGAAAGGGAGAAGATTGTTCAAGAACGCGACAGTGTAAAGATATTGTGTGATGAATTGCGTAAAGAGCGTGACACTGCTATATCTGATCTTTTAGCAGCAATACGCGATAGCGAAAAAATAAAAAAACAAAAGGACGAAGCTTGTAAAGAGGTTGAACATCTTCGCGAACAATTAGAATCACAATTGAGCTGCTCTAGACGAAATGTTCGATGGAGTTATATTCCGTATGACTTGGAATTATTACAAAAAAATGACACAGAAGTAATTGAGATTGATATGAGCAATGCAAAGCCTAACGAAGATCTTGGAATAATGTTAGAAGGTGGACGCGAGGATTCACAAAACCGAATCGATAGCGGTATTGTTGTAGTTGGCATAGCTAATGCTTCTCTTGCATATGGTAAATTACGTACAAATGATTGCATTGTACAAGTGAATAATTTAGATTGTGCTTCGGTTACAAAACGAATGGTAATTGAAGCAATACGAAACGGTGGTTCACGATGTGATATAGTCGTAAAGCGACAACGAGTTAATAAGGCTCACATGTATGCTGTTCAATTAAATATGTCCGTAAATCGAAACCATGGTTTAAGTTTGGAAACAGGAGTTTTTATTTCAAAAATTACACAAGGATCGCTAGCAGCTAAAGAAGACGAACTCGCAGCTGGTGATCGCATTTTGAGTATTAACAATAAAACAATGGAAGGGGTTACTAGAGGAAAAGATGCAATGGCATATTTAGATGATAATCGAACTGATTCTTTGACTATTATAGCACTAAAACAGATTACACAAGCAAATGATGTAGTTGCTAATAATAGAAGTAAACATAATAGAATGGTAAACATTTGTACACAAACTGACGAACGTTTCAACACTGAAACTGATGCTAATCGAAACATATCCTCCAACAATTCAAAGTCAACATCTAAAATATCAGAAATGATAAATAAGTTTCGAGGAAAGATACATATGCATGGTCATAGTAATCAAAAGGGAAGTACCGCTTCCGAGAGTGATAGTCTTTGTCAGGAGAACGATGCACTAGCAGTATTGGATTCAGTTCTTAACAATGAGAACTCTTCCACTGCTGGTAAGAGTAAGGACAATTTATTCAAGCGCTCAAAAAGATCAAAGAAAGATAGCAATAAGGAGGCAAATAAAAACTTAGGAACATGGCCTAGAGCAAATATTATGAACACAAATACAACACATGACAATCATAATGGTACAATTGTACAACACAGAAAGAAAGAGAGACCAGCTTTATCTCTTTTTACCGGGCCAATAACATTGGGAAAAGAAGAAAAATCTCAGTCATTAAAAAAGGACAACTATTTCAGCACTCATGGACACGACATTAATTCTTCAAACAATAATAAACCAAGTACATCAAATAATGGAAATACAAATCGGAATTCTAACCCCATACCGTTTCATGTTCTCTATCCGCCTCCACCTTCTATACTCAATCGTCATTCAGTTTATTCAACGCTTGAATCAGAGCCCGTCCTACTTGAAAGTGGCAAATCGATTCCATCGAAAATACCAGAAGCGCATCATAAATATTATCATCATCATCACAACCACAATGCTATGATAAATACAAATCGTTTAAGTTTAAATTTAACACCTTCGTCAGATAATAGCCTTTTATACAATACAACTATGACCAGAAAAAGCCCCACAACTAATATCGATACCAAAATTTCAATGCAGCAAAATTCTATAGATTTTGTTCCATTGAAAAATTCTATAGATTTTGTTCCATTGAAAAATTCAACAGACTCGTTTCTAAATTCAAAGAGTCCTTTATCATCACTGGACTTTAAACCAAGTTCTTCTCATTCAACACATCAACAGCAACAACAAGATCTTATTTCATTGAAAAGTCAAAACTCGATTGATTCTTTTTTATCACCTAAAAACCCACCATCAATTGATATGTCAACGAAGCCCCTAATTCCTCGTGATGGTTCAGATTTCTATGTAACAAAACGCCTATCAAAAAATGTTTCAAAATATCCAAGTGATAGTGATAGTCTTGGTATGGAATCGATTTCCTCACCAAATAACAGTTATACAAGTACACTTCCATCGTATTCTACCAATTCTCGTACACAAACATTAGTGGCACCTACATCACGCACTCAACGTCTTTTTCCATCATTTCCACCACATCTCCACCCTCATCCTCATCAAATGAGGCAAACCAGTCCATTGACACTTCCCATGACGCAATCTATCGATATGACTGGCGTTAGTCTAGCTGACAAATTAGAGTTTGACTATACAACACACCCTCACCATTCACATGGGGTCTCAATGGATATTGATCCATACAATCGTAACAAAGTACATCCTATACGTGATAGAGATGCCATATATGGTAGCTATGGTCAAGCATACGAGGGTGGTACTTTTCCACGAAAAAAAGAAAATCAACGTTTTCGTATTCCATCAAATCCAAGTGTAACTAGTAAAGGCAGTGATGTTAAAAACAGTACTGGGTCAATCGAGCAACATGGAAGCGAACGTGGATCACCAATGCCACCAGCCTATAAGGTCGAAGTGCTCAGTCATGGTGCAAATAAACGAAATTCGATGCCTGATTATAGCCCAAGTCCGGGAGACTTAAGACGCGTTACTATTGATAAAAGCGTTGAACCTTTAGGAATAACTATCCAATGTAATAATAATGGTGGTGGTATTTTTGTTTCAACTGTAACTGCAAATAGCATAGCTAGTCAGGTGAGTTTTTCTTTGCGAGTGGATGAGGTTATGATTTATAATTTAGCAATATTTATAAAATATATTTTTTTTTTTTTGCGACTTTAGGTTGGATTACAAATTGGTGATCAATTACTAGAGGTTTGTGGTATAAATATGCGTGATGCAACACATAACATTGCTGCTAAAATATTGCGCCAATGTGGCAATGCTATGACTATGCTAGTTCAATATTGCCCAGAAAGTATGTTGATAGTTTTCATGATTTATTTTAATATTTTGTGATTAATTTTTTAATTATTTTTTTTATTATTTTAGAATACGATGGTAATATTGCACAGCATGCAACGGAAGAAGATCGATCCGGTTCGCCAACACCAAGAAACAGCCCACGTGGAATTGCTCGTTCATTGTTGATGCCAGCACCTCCAACTTCACAACAGCAACAATCAGCTCCTCAAGCTGTTCCTAAACGTTCACTAATGCCGTCACATATTAAAAAACAAAAATTTTCCGATAGTCTAGAAAATCAATCTGATTGTAGCCAACCGGGTTCACCAGATTGCATTTATGATGAAGAAGAACCCAGAATTATTACGATGCATACAAAGAAAAGTACGAATTTAGGCATTAGTCTAATGGGTGGCAATGCAGTTGGAATCTACGTTCATGATGTTCAAAAAAATTCATTAGCTGATGCCGCAGGCATGAAAAAAGGCGATCAGGTATTAAAAATAATTTGTTATTTACTTATTAAATTATTAAGTTGTTTCTGGTGTTGAATTTTAGATTCTTGAGTACAACGGATCTGATTTAAGAAGAGTCACGGCAGAACATGCAGCTAATGAAATATCAAAGCCAGCTGATAAAGTGACCGTGGTTGTTCAGCATAATATTGCCAGTAATGTTTAAATATGCTAATAAATAGAATTATACTAATTGGGAAATTTTTTTTTTAATTTTTTAGAATTCAACCAAATTAAAGACGAAGCTGGGGATTCCTTATATATTCGAGTTGGATTTGATCGAACTGGAGATCTAAGTGAAGGTGAATTACGTTTTGTTAAAGATGACGTTTTATATGTTGACACAACTATATTTCGAGGAGTCTTCGGTCAATGGCGTGCATGGAAATTGGATGAATATGGACACAGGCTCAAATGTGGAATTATTCCAAGTCAATTAAAGTAAATTAATTTTATTTTAATTTCTTCATGTATTTTGATAAGCACATAAAGATAAATATTTTATTTTGAATACGAAAATGTAGAGTTGAAGAAGAATTGCGATTATTGGGTGATATAACTGATGGTGATAGTACTACACGGCGGGGTAGTACATCAGCAAGACGATCATTTTTCAGACGTAAGAAACATCAACGTAGCTCATCTAGAGATTCAAAAGAATTAGCTAGTTTTAGTAATACACAGTTAAGTTGGTTTTCCGATTCCGGCATGTTAACAGAGGAAGGTGCTATTCCTAGTTATCAAAGAGTGGAAAGATTAGATTGTAAGCTTATACTTAATTTAATTTTAACCAGTTTTTTTTTAATAAACATTTATTTATTGTTTTAGATTCTTGTAGACCGGTTTTGATATTGGGACCATTGTCTGAATGTGTTGCTGATAAATTATCAATTGATTTTCCGCAATTATTTCAACGTTGCATAATGACTAGTATGAATTGCTCACAAGAAGCTATGGAAAAGGGATTACAGAGTAATATTTTTGTTGATTACCGAAGACGAGGTAGTATTTATGAGTGTACAACAGTTCAGTCTATACGTGAAATGTGTGATAAAGTATGCTTTAAAAAAAATTTACCGATAGTTTAATTATTATTTTTTTTTTTAATTACTTTCTCTTAATATCCATAATTTATAGAATCGACATTGTATATTAGATGTGTGCATATCGGCTATAGAAAGGCTACAGCGTATACAAATTTATCCAATAGTTTTACTGCTTCGCTTTAAATCTGCAAAACAAATTAAAGAAATAAAAGATTCACGATATTCGACAGATAAAATGTCAGCCAAAGCGGCTAAAGAAATGTACGAGCATGCTCTTAAACTAGAATCTGACTATCGGCAATATATTTCAGGTAAAAATATTACAGAATAATAGTTATTTCTTTTAAAAACACAAAATATCTTTTTCACCTTAATTTATAGCTGTAATTCCTGCTGGTGTTAACATTACACATATGAGCACTCAAATAAAAGCTGCGGTTGATGAAGAGCAAACGAAAGTACTATGGGTTCCAGTAGCCACCCTATAACTATATGAAATATGAGAAAATATTTAAATTATGAAAAATTGAATTTTGATTCATGGGTAAATTATTGAATAATAATCATTGATTGATCGATTACATGCGCAATCTTTTGGCTAATGGCTTGCATATTTTTGTTTACTTATTTTATAGATTCATTAATATAGATTAAGATTATAACTTTAGCATCATTAGAAACAAAACGAATTAAAATGATTTAAAGATTTTTAATCAATTACCTAATAAATTATTGTCGGATTGCTGTGAAATAATTTCTTCAATAATATTAATTATTAAAACTGACAAATCCATTAATGGGAATAAACATAATAAGATAATATTTTTTTTTTTATTTTTTGATTCATCGCTATCGCATTAGAATTCTTCGGTGATCCTTATGAATTCGACAATAATAACATAAAATGAAAATGAGTTAAATTTTCGTCAAATATTTATTTATACGTAGTTATGTAAGACAAAAAAAAAATAGTTAGAAATACATAGAAATTAATTTGGTGCTTTTTTTTTAAATAAAAAAATAAATAAATAATTTATTAATCTTTTTTTGAAAATAATTAATTCATAAATTCAAAAATAATCAGAATCTAAATCTGTCTACCAAAAAGTATTTTGCAGAGTGCCTTTCAAACCTATATTTAGTTTAAATTTTGAAACACGTTTTATTAATATTTATTCCATATAAGAAAAAAATAAAAATAATTAATCGATATATAAACAAAATGCTAAAAATTAACATAACATAAAATATTTATTTAATAATATTATTTTTGTTGAACAATTTACAATAATTTTATAATTATATTATATGGATATAATGTTTTAAATTAAATTAAAAATTATTTTTACATATATTCTTAAATAAGTTTTATCGTTTTAAACGAATTTATATTTTTCTGAAATTAAAAATTAATAAATAAATTTTAAATTCAATAATTCACTAGCCTTTCAAGTTTTTATTTAAAAAAAAAAAGTTATATAATCTTTATTTGCATCACTTAAGTATTTAAGACAAAATCAGTCGTGCAGTTTAAACTAAATTAAATTAATTTTTCGTCATAAAATTCAATTTTGAAGCGGATATTTTGTGCGTGGTAATATTATATATACACATACAATAACATTTATTTTATTGAATTTCTTTATAGTGCATATTTCAGTGTGTTCAAGAAAAAAAAATCGTTACTTTTTTTTACGGTTTCTATATAGATTTTTCAAATATGTGTGTTGCTTATGTTTCTGTTTGACTCTATTCAAGAACGAGTTTTTTTTTAAATCGAGCCCAGTACAATTATAATTTTGGCAATCACTGACTTTTTAACAAAAAAATAAAAAAAATTTAAGGAATTATCAAAAAAATACTTAAATAAAATAAATATTTATTGAAAAACGGTCGTTTTAAATAATTATCATCTTTGTTTCAATTATTATTTATTATCTACATGTTGTCCGTACACAAATTAAAATTTATTACTGGTTTATTTACAAATCATTAATTACTAAATTTTATAAAATATTATTAGAAATTTCGACTAGTTTTCAACATTCATTTAACTACTCATTTAAACTATTTTAATACTATTTAAATTCAAATTCCTGCTCATCATCATCAAATTCATTTCGTGGTCGTCGATACCAGTCATCTGTTGCATGCTCATAAATTGCTCGTTGCACTTCATCTTCAGCCATATCAATAGGTCGACGTTTGTCTTCTACGTAATTATCAGTATTAGAATTGTCTGGCATTGATCGAGGACTTCGTGATGTAACACGATACTCTAATGGTATATCATAGCATTTGCATATGCAACATGAAGGAAAACGAAACCAATCAGAAAATATTCCACGACATTCATTGTGTGGATCGTAAGCTAATAATCGATGTAGACGATATTGTTGCTCGCAACGACATCCATCACGACAATACATTTGCTTATGTTCATTTGTACATTTCTCCCAATGCACGTATTGTTCAAATGGATACAAATTCAATAATGCTAAAACTTCACCACGAGTATTATTTGCCCAAAATGGTGCTACAACCTCTTCTTTCACTGGGCATGCATTTCTGTAAATTTATTTTTAACATAAAAATTAATTTATATGTGTATTTTTTAAACGTTAGTAAATTTTGTAAATTCGAAAGTGTTAATAGAATTTATAAAAAAAAATTGGTAACTTACACTCCTCTAGCATTGGCAACAACTGGTTCATCCTTTTGTACGACATCTTGAAATAGTTGTCCACCATTATTACTCTCAGGTCTAATAAGCTTATTAGCCTGCTTTCCACTAATATCCGATATTTGAGCAGCCTGGACATCATCACTTGAATTCGATTCACTCTCCAAATGTGAGTTTTCATCCATTTCTGTTACATATTCATCCATTCGATCATTTGATTTCATGGTAATGCTGCCAAAATTATCTACATCCGAAATATAAGTTTGTGTATCTGTTTCCTCCATTGTAGGCGTAGTGGTTGTTTCCTGAGCTTTCATTATTCCAAATATTCTTAATGTGGTCGATATTGTGGCGGCTTCAGTTTTATTTTGTGATAAATTTGGTGCACTCACAATCTTAATATTGTTTTGCTTCATAGGAACAACTGTAATATTTTCATAAACACTGTTAACAGCGACACTAACATCTATACGGTCGTTAAATGTTTCTGATTTGCTTGTGACTTTATCGATTTGTTGTTCAGTTGAATAATTAGTTGTTTTTTGTGGAATATAAGACGGTGTAGAATCCTTCATTTTTTCTGTTGTGGTTGTTGTTGAAGCTTTACGAAAATGTGGTTCAGTTAAAACATCATTATTTTTAGATTTTTGAAAATCTGAATATAGATATTTATTTCGTTTCCATCCGGTTCTTGAATATCTTGCTGCTGTTTGCTCTACATCATCTAATTCTATATCATTGTTATTAATTTCAGTTCTCAGCACAGAAATGTGTCGTACATCACCATACATTCTTTTCATTAAACCTTGATTTTCATGTACAAATCGTCGAACTGCATTCCATGGGTACAAGCTGCCTGGCAAATTGCAATATGGTTGAACGGTTAAATCGCATGGTATTGCTGATAAGAGTTGAGCACGACCACGACGTGAATTTTTTTGACTACATGATGCCCCTCCATCAAATCCGTAGCCTTGTATAGTTGGAATAATACAGACCAACAGTACTAATAGAATTATATGAATTGTCTGGAAAATAAATAAAACGGATTTTTAAAGATTTTCGGTTGATGTGATTAAAAAGTTTTTTTTTAATTTTTTTTTAACTACGTATGGGTTTTCTTACAAATTGAATTGATAATGATTTTTATATGATTTTTATATGAATATACATATATATTATCTACACAAAGATAATGTAATAAACCATTATACGACATTTATAGTTTAGAAAGTGACTCTGATTATTTCTAATAACATTTAACTCATGCCTTATACCTAATTTATTTTCACTATTCACATTTGCATTTCCATAAATATCATTTCTACGTCATAACATATTTACATATTTGATAAAATAGTATATAGTATAGTTTATCATAACATAAGTTAGTTTATGTTAAAAAGCTTGTTTATTTTTAAATCAAGTTTTGGGAGACAGGTAACTTTTACTTTTCTATTTTTTTATCTATGACTTTATAAAATTTAGAAAATAAAAGCAATTCTCAAGGTCATTTAGACTGAAGTAACAGTTTTGTGTTTTAATTTATGCTTAATTGAAATAATTATGCTAATCTAATCATAGCGAATTTTTTAATTGTCACATATCGAACACTGCCCACATATTCATTAAAAAACTATTTTTTTTTCCTGCCTTTTTTGATGAGCAAGAAAGGACATTTTCGAAATGGACGACCTAGCAATATCACTTTGGAAACAGCCTTGCTCTTTAAAAAATTCCTTATCTAATTATAAATTACTTAAAGAATTAAATTGGTATGTTTTTGGTGTTTGCTTTTTTATAAAAATGTATGCATCGAGCATCGAGACAATAAGAAAAAGGAGTAAGAGGAAGACTGATAAAAAGAAAATTGATCGAAATATATATAAAGTTATCATTTAGTTATGTATACGCTGTTGAAACGATATATATTTAAAAGTGTGAGCGTAAGATACTCACCGTAAAGACAGAATATTAAAGAAAGCGAAGGTCAATTAAACTGAGGTTCCGCATTAAAATATGATATGCATAAAAAGAAATTCTAAGTTGGGATTGAAATTATTTGGAAATCGCAAACTGTGAAATGAAGGTAGAATAATTTCAACAAATCATTTATACCGTAGCTAACATGCTATATGTAAATGGTTTTTATTCTATTCATTAGTCTTTCGTCAGAAATATTTTAATGGTTGTTTTATTTCAGGAGCTAAGTTATTCTTGTAACATAATTAATTTTTATATATTTACTTATTTTTTTTTCCTATTAAGACATACTTTCTTAACCTTAAATCAGATAAAGTACTCCTAAAAAAACAAAAAAAAAATATTTCATTTACGCAATATATATAAGTGAACATGGAGAGAGTTTTTTGAAAATATATGCTAGATAGATATATAATTTACACATACCTATAATTATTCTTTTATTTCGTTAAATATTTTTTCATATTCATCATAATTTCTGAATAAATACAATTAATAGACTATGTCTATTTATCAGTTTTCAATAATAAATATTTCCGACATGTATTATTTTGTCTTGTCAAAAAAAAAAAAAAACCCACTCTTATTTTTTTTTTGCTATGCACCTTTCGTGTATTATTATGTTTACTAAATTAATAAATAATGTTGGTTTAATTTTTAAATTAAGTTTAAAGAAAGTTGTTATATTTATATTATCTATTTCTTTTTTTTTACTTTTTACATAAATTAGTTAAGTACTATGAAAATTAAATTTTATTATTTCAATTATAATTAATTTTATTTCTACAATTGAGATGCAAATTCAAGATATTCACAAAGTCTACAAATAGATATACATAATTATTATTCCAAGTGCATTCTTGTATTTGTATTTTTTTTTTTTTTTTTAAATAAATATACTTCCAGGTACCTCTACTTTTACTTTATTATTATACGAATGTGAGATTTGTGTCAATACACGGAATGAATATTATACCTAATAATTAATAAGTAAATGAGTTTTTGTTCGTGTAGATGTAGAATATGACTGATATGTGTGAATTAGGACCGGGCCATATCGTATATAATGTAATAATTAGAGTAGGTAGGTCAAGGTATAATAAATAATTGGAAAGTTTAGTCTGATGTCTGAGCAAAACTATATCTTTGTTATTATAATCAATAAATACTTGTGAAAAATTTGATTCGAATGAAAAAATTTCTTTCATGATAACTTTAATATTATTATTTGATCACAGCTACAAATTAAGTTAGGACACATGATGTCATATTTATATACTTACATATTTATATATAGATTATAGAATCGTTCAATAGTTTTGTACACTATGCAGTATGCAGGCATATAATTTCTGTCCCTTAAATGCACAAAGAATTTAATTTAATTTGACTAAATCTGTAAATCGTCTCTATAGACAATAATATCGAATACGTAAAGGTTCCGTAAATCAGTTGTTCAGATATGATAAAGACAATAAAGGTGAAATATGTATAGTTTAAATGTAATGTAGAGCCGAGCTGCTACTGCATATAATATATAAAAAATGCATGTATCGCAAAAACCTATACCGCATGTTTATAGATTGAAATCGACAGGTCATAGGCACTGGTCATATGTTACATAACGCCCTAAGGGAGGTAAAGTGGTTCAATAGAAAGTTACGTCGTGACGGGAGGTAGTTTTTTTCGATGTTACGTAACAGCATATTTTTAAAAAAGTATTAAATAAAATATTATTTAATTATCAATAAAATGATAAAATGGTCATATTTTCAGAAAAATAAAAAATTAAGAAAAATAGTGATGTGTATACTAATAATAATACATATTTAAAATTAAGAAAAGTATACACATCACTATTTTTCTTGATTTTTTATTTTACTGCACGTAAATCTCACTGAAAATATGACCATTTTATCATCTGAAAATTAAAAGAAGGATCAAATCACTGATGTAAGCGAGTAAAATTTAAATGAAATAGTTTTTGATCAATGCATTTATTTAAATTTAAATTAATTTTAGAGTAAACAGCTTATACAAATGCGTCCTATTTGTCTAGATAACTTTAGAACTTGCATAATAATTCTATTCAAAAAATTTCTACTTACATTACAAATGTACTCTATACACACATTGTCATGTTTTTTTTTTATTGATTTGAATCTTCTAATTACTGTTTAATTCAATAAAAAATATCAAAAATTTGATTCCAATTCAATTCAATTCTTTATTCATTAATTTTTTGTTTTAACATAAGATTTTTGTGAGATACAATTATTGTAATT
>JAABKK020013808.1:0-21447 GCA_011634745.2 Catotricha subobsoleta
TTCGGCGAAAAAAACATTCGGCGAAAATGCATTTCGGCGAAAATGTATTTCGGCGAAAAAGTTTTCGGCGAAAAAAACATTCGGCGAAAATGTATTTCGGCGAAAAGGTTTTCGGCGAAAAAAATTCGGCGAAATGACCGGGCACCCATTTAATGGAAAATTGTGTCTGGTAGTATTGAAATTATTATTATTATTATCATTATTATTAGAAAGTTAGCAACTAATTTCACTTGAAATGCCTTTCATTATTTCCGAATTGAAATGTACGCAACCATATTTTGTTACTAACGTCCACACGTAAGGTCTAAAGAACTCTTCGGGAGCATCTTCCTCAACGTATTTGAATTTTAAATCCGGAAATTTCTATACGAAATATTTAAATCATAAGAAAAATGAAAAATGGAGATAATTGGATAATTTTGAAAAAGCATACCCTTAATCTGTCATTAGACCATTGACTGGCTCCTTTGGAAATAACTTCTAATACTTCACCGACACCAAGCTCGCCACGTTGGTCTTGTACTCTTTGCAATCGTGATGAGAAAAATCCAACAACCTAAAATCAATTATCATTTATTAAAATTGAAAAATAAAACCAAAAAGAAACTAGTAAATATGTGAAGAACATCACATACCATATCGATATTCTGAATAATATCCTGAAAAGCATGATGACTTCGAAATGCTTCAAATACTTGTCGTTTATACAATAAAGTATACACCAAATTTGGACAATATACCAATTGATGAGATATACATGAATTCAAAATTTCTAAAACCATTCGCAGTACTTCTTCTAAAACTGACAGATCCTCTAAAACCATTGAACGTACCGCCGTTTCTGGTACAACAACGGTTGGTCCAGCTGTAACATTCACAATTGTTGCAGATGCATCAACTGCATTTGTGTTATTTAAACATTCATTACCATTTGTTAATTGTTTCATGTCAGCGTCAAGTCTTGCATGTTTTTTAGCTAATGTTTCAAATAAACTAACTAATCGTTGTGCAACATATGGATGCAATGAACGAAATTGTCCAGACATATTGGCCAATGCGGCTAAACAATTTGTATGCAAATATTTGTCACGCATCTTTAACATATTATATTGAATGGTTCGGATTACGACTAATATTAAAAGGCCACCCAAGGATATTTCGGAAATCGAACGTTCTGTGTACCAGTGAATATTTTTTAGAATCTATATAAACAAACAAATATCGATCATATATTTATATATTTTAATAAAAAAAAACAAAACAAAACAAAACAAAACAAAAATCAATGAAAATGGATATGATGAATTATATAGTTAAATATATACGTACAATTTGATGCACACTTTTATTAAATCCATCATCTTCACTTAATATCAGTAAAACAATCAACGTCATGTATATATGATGAGATGTGCTATCTGGAGCATTGTATAGTGTTTGTAAAATAGGAATTACCTTCAGAAAAGGATTTTTTTTTATTTTGAAAAATAAATTTAACGATTTTGTAGATCATAAATTTGTTCATGCATTAACATTTACACTTACAAGCTGTTGTAAATTTTCTTGTGCCATTACATATCGATAGAATTTTTGGTTACGATGCAACAATAAGTAAAGTAAAAGTGTTGCTTGATCTATTGTTACAATTCGACAAAGTGTATTATATAATATGGAAAAATCAATTTTAAATGTTGCTCCATCTTTTGGTGAATCTGAGATTAGAAAATACAGAAAATACAGAAAATACAGAAAATACAGAAATTAATTCATATTTCATATATAATTAGCAGTATAGATTCATGATTAATTTTTTACCTTTGGAATCACAACAACCAAACAAACTATTACGATATTGATTATTTTTTACGGTACAATGATTTGTTAAAATTAAAATCAATAGTAAACTTTGATTGGCCAATGGATAATGTTCCTTGAATGTGGTCGGTAAATCATTTGAATTGAGAAAATCTTGATGTGATTTTCTAAATGTGAATATAGACAATAATGATTCAGCTATTCCGAAAACAAATGATCCACCAGCTGATATACCGAACATTGTTTGTGGTTCTTCTACCATACGGCTAACAAAATGTAATAATGCACTCATCAATGTATTTGCATTTTGATTTTTGTAAATTGTTCTAACAACGAAAATTAAAGAACAAGTATTTTCAAATTAGTTTATACATTTTGATAAATTAATGAAATTTAATTTATTTACCTAAATATTGTCGATTTTTCTGCTGGTTGATGTGAAAATAAATGCACTGATAATAATACTATAAACAAGTTAACCGCCTCTAAGTGTAAGTGATAGGTGAACTCTCTATATATATATAAAAAAAAAAAGAATTAACATTAAACATTTGAATCGAATCTAATCGAAACAAAAGAACTATTAAGCACATACTTAACAGGAATTATAACTAGAAGATTAACAACAGCATCGAAAAACAATTCAAATTTTGATCCATCAACTGGCCGAATAACCAATGATTGTTTTGTATCAGCACTCTCATCAACAGTAATATGAATGGTCTCAGCATTCTTTTCCAATATTTTATTACTGTCATGGAGTGCTGGTATTATTGTTGGTATCGCTTCAAAATGTTGTAATAATTGATATTCGGATCCTGTTTCAATTAAATACTTTGCCGTACATCGTATTATAAATAGAGCATTAAATGTTTGCCATATATGTAAACTGCTGTTATTGTTACCAAAATAATAATAATGAAAAAAAAAAAAAAAAGTTATTGTTTAAACTTTTTACAAAGTAAAAGCATTTTGTTTTCCTAACCTCTCTTGATCAGACAATTCTAGAAGTTCAGCCACTTTATTCAAAAACACTGTAATTAATGATCCGAAATTTCCAGACACCATATTATGACTAATAAAGCTTTGACATAATGTTTCAAGTCTTGAGTCCAAGCTTAATTGTTCTTCGCTAGATTGTATGATAGAAAATTTATGTTAGTAAATAATATGAAATATGAACTATTGAATGAAGCGCGCAATGGTATATATTGCGTTATATATTTGCTTAAACTCCAACTTATTCACGAAATTTCACTCACCTATTATTTGGCAAAACAATATGATATTGAAGAAATTCATTCCAAAATTGTGTTTCAGTGGCCGGTATATGATCTTTACCCACAAATCTGGTTAAATATTCATTATCCGTAAGATCGGTATTTCTGCTTATATTAACACCCATTTTTTATGTAGATTGCATTTATTTTTGCAATGTAATTTTTCAGAGATAGTTTTTAACTGTTACAATCAGACTAGATATAAGAAAATTATATTTTCTGATTTTTTTTTGATTTTTTTTTAATAAAAACAGATTGTTCTGTGCCAACAATACAAAAATATTGACATTAATTTGAAGACTTGTCAAAAAAATAAAAAAAATATAAGTAATGTTCCAAAAAAAAAATTTTGCATGTTAACATAACCTCGAAAAAAAGTCAGTGACGTTTACATGGATGAAGTTGGTGGCATTTTGAATACTTCAAAGTACGTAGACGTAGAGGTTTTTTTTTTATTTTTTTAAGAAAAGGCCAATTGCAGATTATTGACACTCAGAGTTCGGTCAACTCTTTTCCAAAGATTACTTACAATTCATTGAATTATGTTATTTTGAATATAATTCATATTCAAAGTGAGTGAAATACCGGAATATTGGGAGCATTTACAAATAATTTAAGAATAACTAAATATTGAACTAGATTTTATGTAAAATTTAAATTAGGTTGACTCTATTTACACTTTTGTATTTTGCTGTCTTGAATCTTATAAGTTACTATCATACGCATACCTTCTCAGTCTGGGCCTTGTTTCAGCAAACTTACAGTTCTACAAATTGTACAATTAATGTAACTTCTTACCGCTGTGTTAATGATTAAAAGGTACTCTGGGTCTACCCTCAATATCTTTTTAGCTTACAATTTCTATATAGTTATATGACTCGAACTTTGAAATGGAATATCGGAAGAACGGTTAATCGTAGTTGAAAATGTTTCATTAGGAAATATGCTTATTTTGGTCAGCTAAAAACATTACTGAAGCCGCCAAGTCATTTTAACGCAGCGGTAAGAAGTTACATTAGTTGTACAATTTGTAGAATTGTAAGTTTGGTGAAACAGGGCCCAGATATCGTTTTCTATTAAAAGTACAAATGGTGTACTAACCATAAAATTAAGTTGAACTGAAACTAGAAATATATATCATTTAACGTGACCCATATATCGAAGTATAATTCAAGTACTTTGATGTTGAAGTACATTTTATTTTGATT
Organism: Catotricha subobsoleta; assembly: GCA_011634745.2. Classification (NCBI taxonomy): domain Eukaryota; kingdom Metazoa; phylum Arthropoda; class Insecta; order Diptera; family Cecidomyiidae; genus Catotricha; species Catotricha subobsoleta. The sequence continues at coordinate 4,304 of JAABKK020013808.1, forward strand.
TCGATTATAAACTGATTAGTCCAATATCAAATATATGCGATTATTTAATAAATTAATTTGATTCAAATCCTATCATTTTATTTCTATATTTAAAAGTAATGTACATTGTAATGTGCACACTAGATATGACACATTCATACCCAATGATAATCATATTACGATAATCATAACTATTATAACTAGAGTTCCGTACATACCGAAATATTTAATAGGTCACCATTTAACGTATTACTATCTATTTTTGTAACTTAACTTATGCTTAAATAAGGAAATACATTTTAATTTTATATCTTTACTTGCTCACATCTCTTAACATAATTATAATTTTTTCATTTGTCTATTTCTTTTCTATTCGATTCGATTTTTTTTCTTCATAGTTATCGACATTTATTTAAATTATAAACGAAATGTAATATTATTAAATAGCAACTATGATAACAATAGAAAAAAACTATGATTATTTGTACACACTTGACGATAATCATACCCAATGTACTCTAAGTTTGATATAAATTCTACTATAAGCGTCTTCGAGCAACGATTCAGAGTAAGTTTTGAATTAGTTTTATGTTGATATTCTTCGATCTATGAACATAACTTACTTTAAGCTTACTCTAAACTTCTTACTCTTACGCAACGACAGTTTATAAAATAAACAATAACAATGTCAATGATGTATAGAAAATAAAAAAAAATTGTATGAAATGGATTGGCGAGAAATAAAACCAGACGAATTTTTTTATTAAATTTGTAAATTAAATTATAATATATTTCAGAAAAAAAGTTTATCTTAAAACTAAAAAGTTAATTTTAATTGTTTATAATAAATATATAATTAGGTACAATCATTTTTTTGTTTTTTTTTTTTTTAGTCATTTTACTAGTTTTACACAAATTACTAATTTAGAATAATTTTTTTTTTTTATTCAATATTGTTGCACAATTAATCAAACAGAAAAAATAAATAAATAAATAAAAACAATAGATTTCTCTTTACTTATTTATTAACAAATAGCCCAACAAAAATATTTTTTTTTTATTTGATCGAATAAATTTAAAATTTATTTTTGTGCAACAACTTGTTTTCATTTTTTTCTTCAAAACAACATTTTACCTAATTATACATTTATAATTTTTTTCATTAAATAATTTTGGTACTAATTAATTATTAATGCAAATATTTAATTAAATATCTGAATATTTTAAATACAAACTAAGAACTAAAATCCTAAACATAATTCATAAAAATCAATATTATTTTTTCTTATATTTTTCTTTCCCAAAGAACAAAAATTTCATTATTTTATTTGTTTATTTTTTTAAATAGATTTTCTAATTTACATTTATTTATTTCGTTTTTTAATTATTATTCTTTTAACACGTTTTTTTTTTTTTTGTTTTATATCAACTGTTATCCAATTAACAGAATAAATCAAAAAAAAAAAAAATTTCATTAATCATAAAACATAAAAATTCATTTGATTCACCACTGGATTTTCTGTCTATTCATAAATGTTTGGTTCTGGTGGTTTGCGAGGGGGGCCCCACTAATGAATATGAAGTTAAAAAATCGATGGTGGAAACCAATTTTTATGTTATATTTGGTGTTTTTCAATTTTTTACTTCATTTACATTATTTTCTATTTTTTTGTTTTTTTTTTCTTAAATCGTAAAATTTGCTTAATGTCCAAATGGAAAAATATTTATAAATGCTACAAAATGTTCTTTTATTCTATCATATTTTTACCATTCTTTTTTTCCTTAACATATCGAATAAGTTATTTTTTTTTTTTTTTTTTTCATTATACATATTTTTATTTTATTCTTTATTTTTCGATACGATTTGCCATTAAATTTTACTTTAGCAAAAAAATTTAAAAATTATTTAAATTAAAAGAGATTAAAAAATATTGTACACTCTCCGTTTTGCAGAAACCTTACACTTCATCATACACACACACACGCACTAATTTTCATTATCAATTAATTTTATTTTCTTTCGTTTCTGTTATTGTTTTAAGCTTTCTTCTTTTGATGAGTCTCAATCTTTTTATGTTTTTGTTTTCTTTAGAAATTACACGAGTATAAGTAATTTATTCTAGTTTTGTTTTCATCTTCAATTGCATTCTTGAAGTTCATTTTCAACGTTTTGATTTTGTTGTTGATTATTTGATTTAACCACCATGCATGATCGCGCTACGGATTCAAATAACCTGTTTTGGATTAAAAGAGAATTTTTTTATAAAGTTGTGAAATGTTATTTAGAAGAAAACAAATAAAAAAACAAACAAAAGAATAAAAAATAATGATCAATCGATTACATACTTTTCTATTTCCGGAGCACAATGCACAAAATCATGATCCCAGAATTTGTAAATTGGATTTTTAATTAATTCAATGAATGTAATTAATAGGCCCCATGGATGTGGTCGATTTACAATGAGTCTCTCCAATAAAACTCTTGTTATTTGTTCCTGAATGATAGAAGAAAAAGAAAAACCAGTTTTTATAAGAAAAAGAAAACAAAATAAAAAGTCAAGTAATCAATTCGTTTTTTTTGTTTTACCTGAATAGCTTCAGAATTTGCTTCAACAAATAGATACAATAATGCACAGCTGAAATAATGCGTATGACTATTTGGATAACGTAACTGATTAGCAATAGCATTCAAGAATAGATATCTTCCTTCGTGGTCCAAATCGACTGTTAAATTTTGGAATATGTCCATATGAGAACAGTGAACAATAGTTGTCATATTTGGAACCAAGTTCTTTGAACTAAAAACATCATGAACATTTTAATTTTAGCTTATTTTTGATTTATTTTTTAGTTAATTTAAAAATATTTATTACCGAATATGAGCAATAGCTTGAGTACCAACATATAGAACCAGTGCATTCATTAATGGAACATTATATTTCGAGCCAGCCTCATTCGATATTTGTAAATGTCCTCGTAGTTCTGATAAAAATGTAACAGGAGCACGTGCCTTTAGATATGAATCCAAATCTTTTTTGAAACTAGCTGGTTGAATATTAGCAACGTAATTGGTAAATATTCTTGGTGCTGTGGCGATATCATTCAACATATCGACTTTTAAATTTGGTGTAAATGGATCTGGTAAGCGCATATTACGTGGAAATGCGGCCAAAATCAAATTTCTCATTTGTATACAATTTGGTGGAATAACGTCACAAAATCCAAAATGATAATCACATAAAAATTCTGGAAAATCATGCAATAGCACAAGTAATACACGTAATGTACCTTTGTAAAGTAATTGAACGGGTTTTGCTAATTCAGCATTGCGTAAAAATGGTGCTAGATACTTAAATAGATCTAACAGTAACTGTGAATACATTGACCATCCTTTTTGTTGTGGTAATAATGCTAATATACGTCCAATAAATACACGATGTGAAATCAATTCTAACCATGAATAACAAAATCCTGGTGCCATTGATGGTCGTAAGATGTGATAGGTGTGACAAAATGCTGTGACAACATTCAAACTAATATTCTCTAGAATGGGTTCTGGTGCGCTCAATTCCAAAAATAACATTATAAATAGACGATGATAGCCCAATTGTTGAAATGATACTCCGTGATGTTCTTGATCTTGTAATAAAACTCCAACAATTATGCCCAAAATTTTATTCAGTAAATTAATTTTTGTTGTTGAATTTCCAGTTTCACCTGAATGTTTTACGATTAATGCAATAAGACGTACAAATGCATCAATCCATTGAAATATTTTGGTTTTAGTTTGTTGTGGTGATGCTGATGGGTCACTCAAATTACGATATACTAAATCAATACAAAGCTGAGTAGCTTGTCTGAAGAAACGTGTTATTAAATCGTCTGTTTTCAAAATACCATATAAGTTCATTTTACTGACAAACATGCCAAAAGTTTTAATTGGATCACGTCCAACGGATTGCGTATGATAAATTGTAACCCAATCTTTGAGCAAATATTCAGCCTTTTCTATAAGACCTGGTGGATCATCGTAATCATTTGATCTCACTTGTAAAATACCTGAATGAATATGCTGTGTTGGGCCGGCATTTATTCTATCCATCATTAATGCATTTGGATCATGTGTTAAACGTAGCATATCGATGAGATGAGCTAAGCCCTCTGGCGCTCGATGGTGTGCTGATAAACGAACCAACAAATCAATTGAATTGAAAAAGTCATTTTCTGTTATCAATGGATTTGGACGTTCCTCAACAAAGTAATGTTGTATGAGTTGCATTGTAAATGCGACTGCTAAATAATTACTTCCATTATCCATTAATTGACTTAAAACTGAATCAAATTGTGACATATTCACAAAATTCGAGGAAATTAATAAATCAGCTGCATCCAAATTATAGCGAATTTCCTCACGGCATTCAAGCATACATTTTGTAATAGCACGATTGGTCCAAAGAGCACCAAATGCACGTGCATCTTGTAACAAACGCAATACACGTAAATGTATGTCTCGGTAGAGTTTTAATTGTTCTACATGCTCTGGATTATTGACCAGTCCCTCCATAATACCTTCGACCGCTTTGTTTAAAAGATTTACTGCACTTAAATTGTCACGAGTACGACGTGCTGTCATTAAGTATTCTAATAATCCATGCATATTGGCAACTTGCACCTAAATATTGAAAATAAATAAATGTTTTAATGGAAAACAGATTTTATAAAAAACAAAAACTAATGTAAATGAAGAAAAATATCATTTGAATTATTACGTGTAGGCTTGGTATATTTGCAGCACTATTTAAAAATGCTTCCATTTTACTACCAATTTCCTCATAAATAACTCCAAATTCATCTGTACCAAATATAGCTCCATGAGCTGCTTGAGTTACTGCGGTAAATGGTGCCACTGGAATGCCCTCCTATAATTTTTATGTTTATAATATTTAATGGCTAATAAAAGAAACTAATTATTTAAACTCAAAAAATATACTCACTGGAATGCTGGCTTTAGGAATAAAAAGTGCAGCATCTCGCTCAGACATAGGTTGAAATCCAGGTATGTTTCTAGCAAATTCATCGTAAACGGAAAATTGAGCACTTGAAATACCACCGACTTTTAATTTTATTTGTTCGGGCATACGTTCCGATTGATAAGTTAGAACGTTTGCATCGCAATACCGTCTATAAAAAAAAGGAGTAAATTAAATGATAATTGTAATTATTAATATTACATGTCAATTGTACGAACCTTCCTTCTTGACGTGCAATCTTTCTCATTTCGAAATCACCAGCAAGACGTTTCTCAATTTCAGGAATAGCCTTTTCAATAGCTGTTTTCTGAATATAAGCACAAGCTAACTCTGTATTGTCCGAAGCAAGTTGAGCAGCAGCAACTTCAGCCAATTCTGGTGGTTGAGGTGGAGTAAGCGATGTAGCAAAGGCTGTTTTAATATTACCCGAAATACTTGTCATCAATTGATCACGACACGTTATCATAGCCATACCGGCAGTTAAATTTCGCACCATATAATGAGCTGCACTACGCATTCTTGTCTCATCTGGATCCAAAGCAAAGTCTTTCCGTATTATTTGCTCACAAGTATTAACAGCAATTCTAACGCTTCGATCAACAACGGGAGTTAACCAATCAGTGATCGTTCGTTCGATTGCAGTTCGTACAAATTGTTTTAATTGTGGATGAGCATGTATTATTGTAACGCTTGGCGAAAATACAATATGCTGAGCTAAGTTTGACATATTACCAACGGTAATGTCCATAAAACTAAAACGAGGTTCTGGTGGACCAGCGGTTGCTAGACCAGCAGCATCAACCGATTGACTTGGTGATGGATTTGCTATATTTGTCGATGAGGTTATTGTTACATTTGAATCGTCTACAGGCATAATAGCTTGCATTATTTGTTGTGGTGCGGCAGCCTGAATTTGTTGTTGTTCCTTGTGTGGTGGTGGTTTTGGTTGCGATAGTTGATATTCAATAGTTAGAGCTCTGTCTTGATCTTTTAAATATACAACTGGCTTCAAAACAGCAACATCAATACTTAAAGTTTTGCACAATACCTCAATTTCAAATTTTAAATTTAATTTTAAGTCAGGTTCTTGATGTAATTCAGCTAAAACATTCATTATAGCCATTGTCCATGGATTGGGTGGTTTAAACACTTTACTTTTTGCACATGACTCAATAATTTTTGCAACAAATGGAACAACGTACAGTAATTCTTGTTGTCCTTTATGATACGCTTCCATTAATAAGGATTTCAGATCCAAATCAATAAGTAAAATTGGTCGATTACGACCTAATGTCATCATACCAAGCCAATGTCCAAGATTTTTAAGTAAGCTACGGTCCGAAAAATTTTCAATACCTTTATCAGATCTTAATAAAACACGTATATTTCTGAACGTTTCTTTTGTCACGAAACGTATAATGTCAGGAATTTTCATAGCGTCCAAAAAATTTGAATACAACACATGAAAATTTAGTTCGATAGAAGCTCGCTTCAATACCAAATATTGAGACAACCATTGCCAATATTCTTTCACCATTATTTCTTTTAGTTCATCACATTTTGTTTGTAAATTTAACTGACTCAAGTTATTGAATATGAATGCAGTTTTATCTTGAACTGCATCTGGAGGTAGATTTATTTTTTCTTCTCGATCGGCTGTAGCTACCAACAAAGTGTTGATATTTGTTGCATTTGCAATTGATTTTATATTTCTGGATGTTATTGCTGTTGGATTAACAGTGATCGGTGTACTTTTGGTTGTTGGCGTTGTTGCTAAATTACCAGTAACTGAGTTACTTCTGTATAATGCGTTTGCTGTCGCATTCGTTGGTATCATTTGTGCAAGTGGTAAAACTGGTCCTTGTGGCTTGTTTGGTGGTTCTTGACCTTGTGCGCCATATTCCACATATTCAATTAAATGTGGTGGAAATTCATTGAAATGAGGTATTGATCGTACATGCTCACAATATTTTTGATACAAATAAAGTTTTGTTTTGAAGCGATCTAATGCTGTTATGCCAAAAAAATACATTTTCGAACCTTCTGGCTTACGAAGTGCGTCTAAAACACATCTTAGCGCTAAACCTAATGCAACGTATGTTGTTACCAAGTTTCTTTCTACCATTCCACCGAAGAGTTGTGCAGTAATTTGTAATTCCTTATCTGGATACTGTGGAAAGAAACGGTATTCCTCAAATAAATTTCGCAACATGCATTGCGACACTTCACGTTCTCTTCGAACTTGGGATTCTTGAAATCTTTGTAGCATATCTAGGACTTCATCTATTGACAATGTGGGATGTGGTGGATGATTGTAAATTCTCTGAAAATAGCTATTTGCTTCATCTTCAACTTCCTTAGATACGTTTTGAACCATATCTGGAAAGACAGGTTGGGTATTAGTCATGTTAAGTTTGTCCCCAGTAGGTGTAGCAGCTATACGTCCTAAATTATTAACTGGCGGCACAGTTGGTAGCGACATGATTGGAAATGGACTATTTGACTGTCCTTGTAATAATCTTGAGGGTGAAGCTGGTGTGGATACGAGATTTCCCAACACATTACCAAAATTAAAGGCACCATTTCCTGGAGCGCCCAAATTTAAACCAGCCATATTTGACCCTAAACCAGATATGGTGTCAACTGATGGTCCTGTAAACATTTGACCACCTAAGCTAGCTGCACTAAAAGGTGTCTCTAGACCACGATGTGCACGTATCACAGCTGATGGTGGTGCTTGCTGCTGTCTTTGTTTATTCAACAAAATATTACAATGTGCAGCCATAGTTATAATAATATCTGCTAATTCTTGTTGCACACTGCCAACACATGCTTGTAAGCATGTCAACATAGTTCCAAGTGTCTCATGAGGTAGTTGCGCTGCTTTTGGAATTTGATCGTCCATTATTTTTGCACCCATAATTTGTGGACAACGTCTTTGCAGAAATTTAACAATAGCCTGTACAAATGGCTCACCATGTTCACGAATCTTATCACTCAGCCATTTATCTAATTTTAAATATTCTCGACGTGATGCTAAGCAAGCTAAATCAATCACAAATAAAAATGATCGAGCATTTAATAGACTCGACAAGGCTTTTAAATCTTGGGCAACATCTAATATGCGTGTTAATCGGGATTGGTCATTCTCTCCACGCAGATACCATTCGCTCATAGCATGCATAATAATGTGTTTTAATGAATGATTAAAATTGGTTGAATTCCATGCATGATGTAAAATCGTTCCTGAATTTGGATGGTTGCCCAAAAATATTGGAACTAACGACGCAAACAGTTCTTGTCGTAAAACTGTTAACGGTGGATTAATCTGTAGTAATGCCATAAATAAAACATCAGGACAATGTTGAATTGGTATCTTGAAGTGATCTAAAACTGGTGCATAATAACCATTTTCGGCAATATATAATAGAACTTCAACTAGATGTAATGATTTCCATGAAGCAATCTCTTTATTATCTGTTTCGGGTGGAGTTTTCAGCAATTCAATTGACACACTTGTAAATATATGATCTGAAAAAGCATAAACATCGGGATTTTTCATTATCATTGTAATTAATGATAATTGTCCTTCCACATTGGTCCAATGTCGATATAAACATTCAGCAGGAAAATGTTGTCCGACTCCGCTTGCTTGCATTCCAAGTCGAACAATTGTTATTAAAATAGTTAATGCAGGACGATCTTTAATTATAAATTCCTGATGATCTAGTCCAATACAAACATCTTTCCAATTTGTATTTGGTACGACTTCCTTTAGTGCTTGTACGAAAACTTCTGGTTTCCATGTTGTATGTTCGGTGGAAGATGAGAGCGTTGATACTTGATTTTTCTCTTTTGTATCACCAGCATTTTGTGCACCTGGCCAAAATGAACTCGGATTTGGTAAGTTTATGCTCAAATCAGATAAATTTTTATGTGTACGACACATCAATGAAATAATTTTGGCAATATCTTGTGCAGAAATATCTCGTCCACTAATTTTTAATAAATGATTTTTGCATTCATCAGTGGTGGATGTAAATGCATATCCTGTTCAAATAAAAAAATTGAAAGCATTAATTTTAAATAAATAAGAAAAAAGCAAAAACAAAAGCAACTCACCAATATCCATAACTAAGTTAGCCCAAGAAGTATCCATTATAGCTGAGGTGAGAATACCTTGTGAATTGGCAGACATTTTTTCTGCTGATACCTCAGTATCTTCAGTGTAAATAAGTGGTGCCAAAATTAATGGTACACGGTCTCTTGGAAAATCACGACAAAACTGAATAACGAACTTTTTGTGTGTTAAATCAGATACGCCAAATTTTTTATGTTTTCCGTGTGACAATAATGACAATATTAATTGAAGTAATTCTGGTGATATATCGTTTAGACTACCTTCTTGATTTGGACGTGGTGTATCTAATATATGATTTCAACATTAAAATTTTGATATCCAATGTAAATATTTTATGAAATATTATCGAAACTAAACGAACCTAATTCCACATACGATTGAATCAAAGTTGGCAAACAAATTTTCAAATGGCTCTCAGCTAAACGAGCAAAGTCTGAATTTTTTGAATTTGTTAACGCTAAAGCAATAACTACTTCTTGTATTGGTGAGCAATTTAAAGCTTTCGATATTTGATTTATAATATTTTGTGTTGGTTTTAATGACTGGAAAAAGAAAAGAAAAAAAAAATGCTTAACACATAGCCTTAAACTAAAAATTAAACTTAATTAAATAATCGTAAAATAAATTACTTTTTGTTGGGAAAAACAATTATCAACAGCAAAACAAATATTTGTAATTAATGATGATTTATTTAGTAAAGCGGTCAATTCCTGTGATAGCAATTTTGCTTGTAATGAATGTTTGGCTGATTGGACAGCGTCTCCAAAATCCACTGATGAAAATAAGCAACGCAGAAGGTGACGATCTGCTTCTAATCCGAATGGTTTCACGAGCTGAAAATGAATATATAGAAGAAAAAGAAATAATGAAATACGCAAAACAATTTACATGGTCTTTTTGTTTTGTTTCATAGATTTTTAATTTGACTATGTTACTACTTGCATTTTTGCGGTTATTCTACTTAAAACATTGAAATTATAAAAAAAAAAACTAAAATATTATAGGATTAAAAGAAATAGGTATGTAATATACAAAATTTAGTGCCATATGTTGATATGAAAAAGTGGTTAAGCAAAAATAATACCAAAATGGCGACGCAATGACGAAGAAGTTTTTCTATTTCTACATCATACGCAATGTTCTATTATGTTGCAAAATGTAGTTTAATCATATTAAATTATATTAGCGTTTACCAATGAAATTTGCCGACTATTTTGTGTAAAATTCTTTTTGTTCAAGTTAGAAACCAAGTAATTGATCTGCGTTAACGTAAATGATAAGGATTCCTGGTTCATAGTTCCATCCAAACAGCATCGAGAGCTTCAAAACTATTGTTGAAGCTCTCTTAATCGATTGAGTATTTTTGCAACGCGGCGGCTTATATTGTTCGTCGACAAAGACAACCGCCCCACAATATTATATGAGTTCTTTTCAAGGCTATTTAATTGTATATGGGCCCTCATTGGGGCCAAAAATTTATCAAAAACCACTAATGCACTATTTCTGATAAATTTTTTCACAAAATAAATCACAAATAACTATTAAGTACCACCGTTTCTTTTAATAAATGTATGAAGAGATCGTTTTTCGTTCGACACGTCGTATAACCTTTTTTAATTTACTTTATCGACATTTTCTACGAAAGAAAGATTTATTTCTGTAATGGCTTCAAGCTGCGGGTGCGTTCAATTATATAGCATTAGTCATTAGGTGTGTTCGATGAATAATCCGAGATAAGATAAGATAAGTTATGAAAGTCTCATCATAACTTAAGTCAATTTAATTTATTTCGATGCTTTATAATCTGACTATTATTATCGTTACTCTTTATTTCCACGAAAAAGTATGGTTGGAATTATTTTTCTGCTTTGACTGCATGAGAGCAAGCGAAAGGTACGGGTTTTATTTTTTTTTTCATTCACAACCAGTGCAATATAAAGTAAAAAATTCTTCCTACCGTACTTTTTCGTCTTGTATGGAATCGCATGGTTATATCATCAACTCTCATATCTCATAAGTCATAGCAATTGTCACGGGGGCAATAGACTACAAAAGCAAAACGGCTCACGGCTCATTTTTCATTGTTCTAATGTCAGTTCCATGTATTTCATCATTGTTCTAATGTCAGTTCCAAGTATTTCGCCGCCTTACTTTTGTAGTCTATAGACCATGTTCAATTTTATATTTATTGGTTCAAAAGCACTACTACTGACGCCACTTTCTACGTGAAAATCAGCAAAATTTTAGTTCTTGGATCAACAGCACTACTACTGTTGCTTCACTGTCTACGTGAAAAATGAAAAAAGTATGATCGAAATACGAAAAAGTTTGACGTCTTACATGGTCTATTCTTAAATTACTCGAATATTATTCGCATGGTGCGCTGTTCGCATCTATACTTTGGTTCGCATACTTTCCTCGTATGCACGATGTAGTACTATCTGATTATTTTAAATTCTTTTATGTCTTCTTCGTAATTTCACAGCTCAGGGCTCACTTATTCGCATGCAAATCATTCGAATAACAATGAGTGGTATCGATTTAGCGGCAATTGATATTGCGGATGAAAATTATTGGTGAATTTAAGAAAATGTATTAAAAAATCAAAATCTCTTGTATAAATTTTTGTTTATTGAAGTTTTGGTATTAATTCATATATTTTCTTATCGTTGTAGAATATATTATTTTTAAGAAAAAAATATATTTGGTATATATTACACCTCTCACATAGAATAAGCTAAAAAACCACCTAATATTTTTAAATTTTCATTACTACGTGATGGAAAAGGGACAATTTGATAAATATACTCATACGTGATGTGAAAGTGAGAAAAGGAAAACAAAAAAGAAATTTGATTGAAATGTATTTGTATTTTTATGTTCTTTTTAAAAATACAAAATACTTCTAGAAAAGTATATGACAGATTTCGACGAGTTTAAAGTTATCTTTTTGGGTATAGAATTAAATAAATATCCAAAAAAGTTAAAAATTATGTTATTCATTGAGGGCCATTTTTTCAATCTTTGTATAAACTTAGTTTAAATGAAAGTTTAAGCTAAGTTTAACTTTATATCATTTTTTTAATTGAGTTTAAACTTGGTTTTATCATACAAAACTTTGTTTAAACTGAGTTTAGCTTAAACGACCGATGTTGGCCAGTTAAAGTTAAACTCAGTTTACGTTAAAACTTGATTGAAAAAATGGGCTTAAACGTGATAATTTTACATGCCATCTACAATGGTGGCGCTGCATTTCTTAATTTCATAAATGTCAAACTCCTTTGTGATTTTATATTGTTTTGATCGAAAGAGTTTTTTTTTACAAAAGTACAAAGAAAAGTTGAAATTTAAAAAAAAAAAAACTTTGGAATTGTAGTTTTCTTCTATTTTTTTACAAATTGAAAAGTAGGTTTCCATGAGAAACGAAAAATAGCGGTCGGAATAATTCTTTTTACTTACTGAAAATCTAAGACATATAGGCTACGTTTATGCGCGCACTTTTAAAGCACTTTAAATTTTAAAGTGGTTTAAATTTACCGCATAAACGACCCATTTTAAATTAAAGCAACTTAAATTTAAATCAGTTTTATATGAAGATATATTTAAAGTAGTTCAAATAGAGAAAATAGCGCGCATAACTGCAGTTTAAATTAAGACACGTTAAATATAAAGTGGTTTAAATGTGCGCGCATAAACATAGCCATAATCTGTTGTTGTTGAATTAAACGTTCACCCAAATGCTGTCATTTTTATCATACTATCTTTGACACTTGGTCTTGGTGTATTTATTTTATAAATTGTTTTCTTAACTATTGTTTTTGATATATTTCGAAGAAATATTTAAATTTCAAATTAAAAAATAGAAGCATCATATTATGGAATTACAAGAATTAGAATCTGAAGCTAAACTGGCTGCTATAAAAGATATAAAGAATATGTTATTACGTCCAGGTCAATTAGAAAAGGTTGATCAATACAAGCATCGAGTGGGGCGTAAAAAAGCATCTGTTGAAGCACAACTTAAAACAGCTATGCAAAATCAATTAGATGGTGTACGCGTTGGCCTTAAACAACTTGAAAGTTCAATGAATGAGATTAAAGACATTGACACTAGGTATATATGTACAATTTTATTAAATGTGCAATGGTCAATTTAATGGTCTCGAAATCATTATAAATACTTTTATTTTCCTTGTAGAATTAAGGATGTTGATGTACTTTTGGTAAATGTTCCAAAAATCTATGAAGCATTAGAACATGTTCGTGATGAAAATACACGTCATTCACAGTATGCAACTGCAATGGAAAATTTAAAACATATATTCACTGTACAATCAAGTGTTGCAAAAACAATGCAGTGGATTGAAGAGGATAAATTATTGCATGCTCACCAGTGTCTTACCGATTTAGAAAATTCACGAGATGACATTTTATTTGAATTGCATAAGTTACCAAAACAGTATGCTCTTGATAAAATGACATTGAAAAGTTATTTTGTTAAAGTTGAAACTGTTTCAACTAAGCTTGGTCATAAAATTCGAATAATATTAGATCGCTGTTTAGCTACAGTACGTAAAGAACCAACAATTATTGTAACAGCATTAAGAATTATCGAGCGTGAAGAAAAATCAGACGCATTTGCTCTTCAAGTAAATTTCTATTTATTTTTAAATTGGTTTGATTTTGAAATTGTTCAATACATTTTAAATGCATTTACAGCAACAAAAACAAACGGGCTTTATTCCACCGGATCGTCCAAAGCAATGGCGTAAATTGGCGATGGATGTGTTATATGAATCAGCGCGTGTTCGTATCGAGGGATCAAAATTAGAAGAAAGATGTGACAATAAATTGTGGTTGGTCAGAGATTTAGAGATTGCACGTCAGTTTATTTTGGAAGATTTACGAGTGGTTAAATCCCTATGTATTCCATGCTTTCCACCACATTACGATATTTTCAATGAATACGTAAAAATGTATCATAGCGCTTTATCGAAGCATGTAAGTTATTTTTATTATAAATAAGAAATTTTGCGGATTTCATAGTACGTGTTATATTATTTATTCATATTTTTTTTCCGATATCTAAATAGCTAGAAGAAATCATTCAAGGTGGCTTAGAAGGAAATGAATACGTATCGTTGTTATCGTGGGTGATGAACATTTATCCGGGACAAGAGCTCATGTCTCATCCAGAGCTTAATGTTGATTTATCAATGTTAAGTCCATTGATTAAAGCTGAACATCTCAAGGAATTGGAGAATGAATATCTGAAGGTTAGTATTGTCATAAAACCCAGCACTAGAAAAGCCACCTGTTTTCCAAAATGTATATTATGGTATTTCTGTTTTACTAAAGATTATGGAAAAAAATTATGAGGACTGGATGACTAAAACAGTTGATACCGAAAAATTGGACTGGCTTACCGATTCCCTACCAGAACACGATGATTCAGAAAAATACTATCATACATCGGCGCCAGTTATTATATTTCAGATGATTGATCAACATTTACAAGTAAATACATTTTTCAATTAAAAAAAACCTTGTTTACCAATTTCTCACACATTTTCTACTAAAAAATTCCTGTTTATCAATTTCTCACACATTTTTCTTATAAAATAACAACATATTTCAATTAAAAAAAATATATGTTTGCCAATTTCAGGTAACCAATACTATTCATTCAGAATTCACATTTAATGCACTGGTTTTAAGTATTCAGCAAATTACCAAATATGGTCTAAACTATCGTCAATGTATTATCGAATTTAAAGATAAACATTTTAAAGATCGAAGCCAAGTAAATACCAAATATAACAATAAAATCAAACAGCTAAATTTAATTTATTTTCTTTTAATTATTTTATTTTGATTTAGATGCCATTCTTTACACAACACATTATTACAATTGTGAATAATGTCCAACAAATTATGGAACTAGCAATTCAAATGAAGCAATTATATTGGCCAAAATCCAAAACAGAACATTATGAAGAATTTGAAAAACTTCTAAAAACATTTCAGGTTGCTAACAACATTTTTAAATCTAAAATTTAACCAAAAAAAAAAAAAAATAATCAAAATTTTCAAACATTATTTGCAGAGCCTTCGAGACGAAGTTGGTTTATTTTTACTTGATGAAGCATTCCTAGATCTCGAAGTTCATTTTAATGATTTATTTACTGCAAAATGGTTAACATCAACACTATCAGCAGATACTATTTGCGTAACGCTTGAGGATTACTTTCAAGACTATAACCATTTGCGTGACACAAATTTTGAATATGTCATAAATGAAGCACAGAAAATGGTTACTAAACGTTATATCAAAGCAATGCTATCAAAACGTATTAGTAAACCACGTCAAGACTGTGAAGTGATAACAAAGAAAGTAAACAAAGAAGCCAGACAAATTAAAAACTTTTTTGGAAAAATAGCACCAAATATATCCGATACCGATTCACCAATTGATTTAATAACCACTCTGGGTAATCTATTGAGCTGTGATATTGAAATGTTAGTACTTGATTTACATACATTGCTGCAAAATTATCCATCATTGACTGATGATCATCTAGTTCGATTATTTTATATACGAAATGATATTAAAGCAAATGATGTTAGATCAAAAATTCAAGATGCTATGAAATCGAAAAAGTCTAAGGTTAGCGTCGATAAACAGGATGCTGTTTTTAAAGAGATTGTATTTTCCGATAAATTGTGGTAGATTGGGCTTACAAAATTATAAATTTTATTTACTATTAATATTGGTAAGAAATAAACTATGATGATATATTGTCTATAACAAACAAAAAATAAATATATATTTAAAATAAAAGTGATTTCTGTTTACAAGTTATTATGCAACGTTATTTTATAATGTTTTGATGCCAATCCAATGGTTTCATTATTTTCAGTATAACTTTTGGCTATGGCTGTACGATGTACGTATCAACTCTACGACACGCTTTCGGATCGTTTTGAGTATCGTTAAAAAGAATTGTTATTTATTATCGAAATTAATGTATTTTAAGTTTAAATTTACTATCGCTTCTATAATTATAAAGCCATAGTTTAAGCAATAAGCTGTCATCGTAATGATGGTGTCTGAATTGGAGGCATTCATTTTCAACAGCGGCAAAAGAGTTATGATCTTCCTCACCTCTTTTACTGGACAAAATCTATTTTTTTTTATTTTTTTTAGTATGCAAAACAAAACAAAAAAAACGAATATTATTTTCTAATAAACAATAATAATTACGAGAATAAAATCATTAACATGAACCCCATCTATAGAAGTTCTTTAACATGAACCCCATCCTTAGAAATTCTTTTATAAATTTATGAATATCCGTGAAGAGAGATTCCTTTATTCAAACTGGTGTCACATATGAAAAGTAATATTAAAAAAGAATTAAGAAAAATATTAGATTTTGATTGTTAAAATGAAACTACTATTATCTTTTCAATTTGGCGACGTTAAAAAAAACAGTAACTTAAAAGGAAGCAGATTTATATTTATTAATATTATATTAAACAATTTGCTATTTCTTACATATTTTATGTATGATAAAACTCGTATCACACTAAAGATATTATCTTGAGGTTTATCTTACCAATATATAAGTTGCGTCTTAAAAAGATGTAGAGATCGCTATTATATACTTTTTCTGTACGATTAGCTATTTAAGAAATAATGTTATCCTTAAGATACATTTCTCTACATATTTCTAAAGATAAAAGTATAAGGTAGGGAAATATTTTCTTAAAAAAATACGACAAAAATCACGTGATAGACGATTTCTAACAGAAAAACAAAAATATGCAGCGGGTCTCACACAAAAGAAAACAATATGTTTAAAACAGAGAGGCGAACCGAACCGAACCGAACCCCAAGAACCTCACTTTTTTCGATTTTAGAACCGAACCCTTAAATTTAATTTTCAAAACCGAACCCAAAGAACCGAACCCTGCTTTTCATATTTCAAGAA